>PVIU01004034.1:0-134056 GCA_004026605.1 Ondatra zibethicus
ATACACTGCGTCTGATTGTATGCAGTGCTGAGTACTGAACAGAGGGCTTATGCCTATTAGACAAATACTCCACCACCCGAATCCCACCCTAGATGCAACACTTCATTAATTATCACCTTGTCAATAAAGGGTGAAATGGGTGTTATAATAATTATGAAAATATTACCACCCAAAGTCTAAACGGAAGTCCATGAGGGGCGGTGAGATGCCTCAGCCAAAAGCGTTGGCCTTCAAGAGGAAATTTAGATAAAGCAAGGTGAATACAAACAATTTCCACAATTATATGTGAAGAGTTGGTCTTTTATGTTGCCCTGGCTGATCTTGAACTTTGGGTCTCAATTCATCCTCCAGACTTGATTTCCATGTAGCTGAGACCACTATCATCCAAGATGACATATATCTTGTGAATGTAAATTTTAATTTCAAAACATTTGAGAGCAGATATGGCGATATGTGTCTGTAATCCCAGCTATTTGTGAGACTGAGGCAGTGGGATAACAAGTTTGAAGTTATCCTCAAGTGTAGGTTATGAGTTATATGAATTTTGGCAAAAGTATCTTCAATTTGCTGGGCAGTGGTGGTGCACACCTTTAATCCCAGGTTTTAGGAGGCAGAGCTCTGTGAGTTCGAGGTCAGTCTGAAACCCTGTCTTGAAACACCTCCCCACAAAACAAAGTATCTTAAGCTTTTATGTAGATGAAAGTATTTATTCCTTTTGTCTCCATGTTTTCTTAATAGTTTTAGCTAGAAACAATGAGGCTTTTTTTCCTATTGACCTAGGGAAACTTGGTCAATTTAAAATTTAGGGAAACTGATGAATACTAGTATCTTCCCCTCTTCCAAAGAGTTAATGTGGCATGTTTATAACTTGTTTTGTCTGGGATGAGATGGGGCCTCTTCTACGTTGTGAGGTTTTCCTTGCAAGAGAACTGGTCGATGACTACTGGTTTAGATTGGGGTTCACCGTGAGAGTGATACTGGGAACTGGGTCAAATGTGCATATTTCATCACTACCTGCTTGGATTCTGAAAGGCCTCATGCACTGGCCGTGTCTACAGCCTGAGTCCAAGCTTGCCAGAAGGGCAGACTGGAAAAAGACCAAGAGATAGACACCCTACTCATGGACTTCTTTTGTTTTACATTTTTAAATCCTCATTGGGTGGGAGCATGGGGAGGCACATGCATGTATCACAGAGGACAACTTTAACGACTTTGATCTCTCCTTCCACCATGTGGGTACTGCAGAGGAAATCTCAAGTTGCCAAGCTTGAAGGCCAATGCTTTTGGCTGAGGCATCTCACCACCCCTCATGGACTTCTGAGGTGGGAAGAGTGCAGACTCAGAGAGCTTCCTGATCCAAAGACACTGTGATGTGGATAGCCTTCCTTGGTGCTGAGACTCGGACTTTTCGCTTAATGCCCACATATCTTGTTATAGAGAAACTCACTCACCCAGTTTCTCTGGGCTTATGTATACATGTGTATATGTGTGTGTGTGCACATACATATGCGCATGCATGGGTAGGCCAGAGGATATGACTGCTGTCCCTTAGGTACAACCCACCTTATTTTTCTGAGAGTGTTCTCTCGCTGACCAGAACTTGCCAAGTGAGCTAGACTGGTTGGCCAGGCATCTGCTGTCTTCATCCCCTCAGGGCTGGGATCACACAGACTTCTTTATTTTTAGTATATTTGGGGATTGACCTCAGGTCTCCTTGTAAGCACTTCACTGATCATCAGTCCTTCCTATCCACTTCCATGACCTTAGAATCCCATCCCATGATCTTCTCAGTGTCATCCTCCCGTAGGATGTTTTCCAATTAATACATTACAGTCACCTCTGAAGTACTCTTCCTCCCTCAATAGTGTCTGTGATCTTACCCTCCACCACGAATTCTTTATGAGTGCTATTTTTAAGATTGAAAATATGATCGTGCTTCCTCCTTCTTAGCAGTCTTCACTGTCTCACTGTGAACTTACAAGGCAAGGCCTATATTCTTTAGTCTATGCAGTTTGTTAATAGTTCTTTAAGTCAGTCCTCTTTCTTTACACATAGATTCCCCTCATTGTCTGTTGATTACAAACTTACACACTTTCCCCCACAGTAAACTACTTAAGAGAAAAAATGGCTAGGATATAACCTAGTATTTGTGATGGTCAGTGTGACTAGAGCCTAGAACCACCTGGGATACAGCTTCTGGGCATGCATTGAAGGGATTATCTTGATTTTGGTTACACCTTGGTTGTGGGTGGCTCTACTTCCTGGGCAGGGAGTCCTGGACGCTGTAGAACACAGGAAGCAGGCTAAGCACTAGCAGGCATTCACTACTCGGCCTTGGGACTATGGACATGTGACCAGCTGCTTCAAGCTCCTGTTCCCTACCTTCCCTGCCATGTTGGGACTATACCTGGGACTGTACCTTACACCGTGGGGCAAAATTAACCCTTTCTTCTTTAAGTGGCCTTTATCAAGGTATTTCACTACAGTAATAGGAAAAGAAATGAAGGCAGCTCTAACCACACACAATAAATAAACACTCAGAAGAGTCATTAGCACTTAATTTTAATTAAAATGAACAGTTTGGAAGGACTGGACTGGAGTAGTGTTTAATATCAACTTCTGAAAAATCACATTTATATAAAGAAATGAAACAGGCCAGCAGAAATCCAAAAAGGTGCAGCTTTCATGATTGCACATGGGTGAAATGTGCTATTTGGGGTGGGATAATACTTAGGGTAGGCCATAGGGGGAAGAAAAATCAAAGAGGGAAAACCTCCAGTCTGCATTTTTTCTAGAGTTGGAATTCTCCAGTGGCCTTAAAATATACTTAGTATATCGGACACATAGATGCTCTTTACAAACATGGCTGCCATACATTTTAGCTACATACATTCTATTCATTCCAATCTTGTGTAGGCTCACTGTCCAGCTCTCCCACACATAGTATAACATTTGCAGACAAAGCCCCAGTGCTCACACTCACAGGCAACAGGGAAGCGAGTTGCCTTCTTTTTCCCCATACTGCACCTCTTGCCCACCATCTGGAGCACTTCTGATTTTGGTCATTTGTATTAGAGCAAGAGAAAAGGTGACAGTTAACGTGAATGGGCACTAATGTAACCTAAACTGCTACTACACAATAAAATACAATTTAAAAAAGTCCCCACCATGTTCATTAAGGTGGCAATAACTGTATGAAAAAGAAAAAGCCTGCAAACACATAGAAAAGTTCAACTTTGTCTTCTAAACACATTACAAAATGATTTTTGTTTCTATCCTTGAGTGTTATTTTAAAAAAATGTAAACCTGTGGACTTAGTTACCATAAACACTTGTCCCGCTAAGTCCAGGTTTGACCTTAAAGTTTGGCCTGAGCTAGTTTGGCCTTCAAGTTTTCTTCAAGTTTGTCCATGAACTCAAATGTATTCAAGTAGTCAGAACGTTGGACACTGGTGGGAGAAAGAAAAAGAAAGAAATTTAGGTTTTTCTTTGGTATACTAGGAGGTAATTAAAAACAAATCCTAGCCCTCCTACTCACATTTCTAGAAGAAAAGTGGCTAAGTGTTTATAAGCTACGAACCCATGGGCAATGACTGAGGTTCTAGGGCTGACCGTGTTCAGGGCAGTCTACAGCGGAGCCACAGGTGCACACACGCACAGGGCAGCCTGCAGCGGAGCCACAGGTGCACACACCCACACAGGGCAGCTTGCAGTGGAGCCACAGGTGCACACACGCACAGGGCAGCCTGCAGCGGAGCCACAGGTGCACACATGCACAGGACAGCTTGCAGCAGAGCCACAGGTGTACACACGCACAGGGCAGCCTGCAGAGGAGCCACAGGTGCACACACACCCACAGGACAGCCTGCAGCGGAGCCACAGGTGCACACATGCACAGGGCAGCCTGCAGTGGAGCCACAGGTGCACACACACACAGGGCAGCCTGCAGCGGATTCACAGGTGCACACACGCACAGGGTAGCCTGCAGCGGAGCCACAGGTGCACACACCCACAGGACAACCTGCAGCGGAGCCACAGGTGCACACATGCACAGGGTAGCCTGCAGTGGAGCGACAGGTGCACACACGCAAGAGCAGCCTGCAGTGGAGCCACAGGTGCACACATGCACAGGACATCCTGCAGCGGAGCCACAGGTGCACACATGCACAGGGCAGCCTGCAGCAGAGCCACAGGTGCACGCATCCACAGAAGGCTACTTACTGTGTAGCTTTGAATTAAGAGGAGCTTCAGTTCAGTTCATGCCAATGTGACTAAACCATACCACTTCATATTTTTATCTTAGAAATAACAAAGCCCATCCAGGGTAGAGCATGTGTTTACCTACATTTCTCTACGCTGTTTCGTATTCTTAAAAAAGGTTTTAATGCTCTTATTTTCATTTGTCTTAATAAAAACAAAAGGCAATGAATTGTCTGGGAGAAAACTGCTAATAACTGCCTAAAGAATAAGTTACAAAACCTCTACACTGGTAAGAATGTTCCAAATGTAACTGAGATTTAAGTGAAGAAACACATAGTGAATGAGTCTGCCCTTTCCTGGCCTACACTGACTATGACAGATCTCTGAGGCTATACTGGTAGGAATGTGGTATTAGTTTATATTTTAGTAGAATTTCCTTTTTGTTTAAAATTTTATTTTTGTAAATTTTTAGTTGAAATATAATTGCATCAAATTCCTCCTTCCCTTTTCTCCCTTCAGCCACTCCCAAGTTCCCTCACTCCAGCTCCTTCCATGTCCCTCCACTCTCTGATTAATAGGTTCTTCTTCCCTAATTATTATTGTTACATATGTATGCATAAATATATAAATATAGTCTGATGAGTCCATTTTTTGTTGTTGGTGTGTATATGGCTTCAGGGCTGACCTGAGGATTTCTTGAGATGAGATGTAGTACCAGCTCTGACTTTGAGAGAAGATTCTGAAAAACAGTTGATTTAGCTAGGACATCGGCTTCCAGGTCCTCAGAAAAACCCTGGCACTGCAGGGACACTGGATGATACTTCAGGAAGGGACCAAGCCATCGAGATTGCTTAGACTGCAGGGACACTGGACGATACTTCAGGAAGGGACCAAGCCATCCAGATTGCTTATACTGCAGGGACACTGGATGATACTTCAGGAAGGGACCAAGCCATCCAGATTGCTTAGACTGCAGGGACACTGGACGATACTTCAGGAAGGGACCAAGCCATCCAGATTGCTTATACTTATGCTGTTTACTCATTGGTAAGTTAAAATAAACTAAAGGGTAGGATATCCTAATCTCCAAGTTCTCTTCACTGTCTACCTCTTCCTAAAGATTTATTTTTATTTTAAGTTTGTGTGTGTGTGTGTCTGCATGTCAGTGTAGGTGCCTATGTTAGAACCCCTGGAGTTTTGAGCCACCAAACCTGGGTGCTGGGAACCCAATTCATGTTCTCTGTGAGAGCAGCAGGCATTCTTAAGCACTGAGTCACCTTTCCAGCCTCAGGAGTTTGACTGGCATGTACCTGTGCACTTCTGCGTGATCTATGACCACTTTCCTGCTGTGGTGACAAAGGTTGTCATCTCACAAAGCTGAGTAGGTTCCTACCTGCTACCCGACATACAACACACAGGTATTGTGCTGACCCCAGAAAAAAACACACAACTCACATAATTCCAAAGACCACAGGGCACAGGGCATCTCACACTTACTTGGGTAAGCCTTTAATGCAAGCAGCCAAGTCCTTAGTCATAAAGCCGGCCTCGATGGTCTCAATGCAGACTTCTTCCAGAGCTTTCGCAAAGAAGCTCAGCTCAGGATTGCTATCAAGCCTTGCTCTGTGCGCTAACCCTCGGGACCAGGCAAAAATGGAAGCTACGGAAAGAAGACGAGAAGTCTGCATTTTTATCACTCCAGTTATGGAGATTCCGAGTGTTTCACTCTTTCCAGAGATGGGGCAGGTTTCTGTTAAGGTGATGGGCATCATTAGATGCTATGAATTAGAGACGAGTTTTAAGATAGTTGGAAATATTTTATCTGAAGCCCCATTACCCCTTTGGCCTTAAGTGACACCTCACTGTTCCAGGGCGAAGGAAAATGCTTTGGAAAACACTCCTATCTGTAATCTCTACTCTCCAACAAATAGAAGATCGACTTTATGCATTTTAAAGGACATTAAAATAGCTCCTAGTAGTTGGTCATGGTGGCTCACACCCATAATCCCAGAACCTGGGAAGTAGAGGCAGGGGGATTGCTGCAAGTTCAAGGCTAGCATGTTTTATATATATATATTTATATATATATATAAATACATATATAAGTCCTAGGCTAGCCTGGGGTACATAGTGAGATCTTGTCTCACTACCCACTGTCCAAATGAAACAAAGTGAAACAAACTTAAAACAAACCACAGCTGCTAGCACTAATGAGCCAGCAATTTGGTGATAATTTTACACAGGAGTCTAAGAGACAAAGGTATGTACCCCAGTTCCTCTGAGATTGCCTTTGAAGATGTCTCTGGTTGGAAATCAGTGAATTACAGCATCTTACCAATGGGGTTGGTGGACGTCTCCTGTCCTTTCTGGTACATGCGGTAGTGACGTGTGACGGTACCATGGGCAGCCTCCGCTTCTACCGTCTTACCATCAGGACAAATCAGCACACTGGTCATCATGCCAAGGGAACCGTAACCTGGGAGGGGTAGAGCAAACAGTGTTGGGTCCAACTGCATGAACAGCACTGGTCTGGAGATGAGAAGGGCCTGGATGCTGACAGACTGTGATACACTTGGCGCATGTACACACAACTGTCGATAATGCCTCTCCGCCCTTCAGAAACCAGGATCCTTGGTGCGGTGCTACAGATCCTAGCTTCAAGGCTGAGTCAAACTGTCCGGAGAGGCACCTTCATTCTCTTAGGAGCATCTGCTCTGTGATAGGGGACCACCTATACTCCATTCCACTTCTGCAGCTGGGATGGGTAAGAAAAGATTAGAAGCAGGATGACTTGGATCCAGGAACATCCTTTCCCTGTTCAATACTCCTGACATTTCTGTAGCTCCTGCTCAGAGAACCTTACTCCAACTTCTAAGTGCATGCAACTGCCTTTTCTCTTCAGGCATTCTCCACTTGCTTACAAGGCGCCTCCTTTGCTTTTGCTATCCTCCATGAACACCTACTGAAGCTGATGACACGAAATTATAAACAGGTTACAGGCACACTATTCTTTTCTTTTTGGACTGATATCAACTTTGGTCATACTTTTTTATTATGGGGGGTGCTGCACATGCACACGTTTAGGTCAGAGGACACTTTTTAGTGTCACTTCTCTCCTTTCACTGTGTGGACCCTGGGACCTGAACCGCATTCGCCAGGGTTGGTGGCAGATGCCTTTGCCTGCTGAGCCACAGTTAGCAGCCGATGTTGTTTTGGTCGTCTTTGACTTAAGTGAAATCAGCCTTTTCCCTCTGTAACTTGTCATCTCAAGAATTTGGTGTTTAAAAAAAAACTCAAACCAAATTTGAGAATCACTCAATTTCCCTATGGTCATATTTCATGGTGAGAATGCAAAAAAAGAACCAAGGATCTAGCAAGGAGTAAAGTGAGGAGCCCCTAACCACCAAAGGATGGGATTCCCAAAAGCTTGTTATCTGTCAACAGGTCCTAAGCATGCGCCAAAGGAATCGTGATTTCCCCCTCCCACCGCCTATCTGTACCAATCTAAATCTATTCACAATGACCCTAGAGCGTAAGAGCCACTGAGTATCTCGAAATCGGTAATCAAAGGTGAAGTGTTTAGAAAGGAAAGCAAGCTGCCTCTGTGTGGGCGCAGTGGCTCAGTCGCTGTGTGGGCGCAGTGGCTCAGTCGCTGTGTGGGCGCAGTAGCTCAGTCGCTGTGCGGCCTGAGGCTTCAGAAGCACAGGACTGGAGAGGAGCTCAGCATCTCACTGACCTGCACTGCGCCCAACTGTGGCCTCCTGGCTCCCATCCCACGTGTCCACTCAGACATTAGCTGGTGCCACTGTCAAGTGAGGACATGAATGAAAGGCTTGAGTACCCAGCAGCTGGACCTCTCAGGAAGCAAAGGGAAGCCAGATCTGTTGCCTTGCAATCTGACTGGCTCTCTGAGGTAACGTGACTTATAGGCTCTACAGCAGTGGCTCTTAACCTTCCTAACCATTCAACCTTTAATACAGTTCCTCATGTTGCGTTCACCCCCAATCATAACTACTTCATAACTGTAATTTTGCTACTGTTATGAATCGTATTGTAAATATCTGATGTGCAACCCCAAAAGGGTTGAGCCCCACATGCTGAGAACTACTGCTCTAGGCAAACACAGAGTCTTGCCTGGGTCTTTTCTTAGGGCTTACCACACTTTAGAAATGGAAATATTTCTCCAGATGCTTCTTCCTATGATGACAGGACATTTAAAAACAATGGATGTGGGGATTTAGCTCACAGTACAGTACCTGTCTAGCACACAAAAGGTCTTAGGGTTGACTGCGCACCTTTCCCAGAACTTGGATGACAAGGAATGGTTTTTCTTATCTACCATGGAGAAAGAACTGTTCCTTCCTCTGTTCACTCAGCATAAATGTTTGAAATTTTAGAGAACCAGGAGGGTACATGGAACCCACATGTTATCTTCAGTTGGGCTGGTCTACTTGTTTTCAAATTGATTAGTGACACTCAGCTCTCACAAGAGCGCAAGCCGTGCCTCCTGGGATAGCAAACATAATTGGGCTAACGCAAACATTCATCAGGGGAGATCCAGGTTCATGGAGTTTTCTTGTGCAAACCTCAACCGAGGAACAATTTGGTCCTGAGGAAGTCAGGGAATTTGTGTGGAATTATTTGGCCCTAACACCTGGCACAACCATCCTGGTTCCTGGAATTTTTGTGAACCACATTGGCTTTGCTCACGTCCCCTGTGTTAGAGGCTGAACACCAAACAATTGCTTCACACAGCATCAGAACAGCCTTCAAGGCCGGCAGAAGCATACTTAGGATCCACTGCCAGATGAATGAGCTCTTGGAGATCCCATCCTTGGGGGATCCCTCCCTTCACTCCTTCTTCTTCGTTTTCTCTCTACATTCTTCTGTTTCTCTGAGACAGAGCTTCTCTCTGGATTCCTGGCTGTTCTTGAACTCACCATGTAGACCATTCTGGCTTTGGAACGCAAGGAAATTCACTTGCTTCTATCTCCTGAGATTAAGGATGTGCACCACCACACCGCCTCTCTTTCTCGCCACAAGCTGATGAAGAAACTGAGGTTGACTAGAAGCTTTGAAATGTCAAGTGGGGTGAAAGGCTGAGGTGTGTCACCATTGTAAGACTGGAGCCACGAATGTCAAAGCGCTTCGGAACTTCCTGTGTGACCTCGAACAAAGCCACTTTCCCAGGAGGAGCTTGCTTCCCTTACCCGAGAAGGGTGCCTCCAGGCACCCCAAAGTACTGACTTTTCATCACGTGACAATGAAGGACTAAGAAATTCCCTTATCACACCTGAGAACTTTGTGGAGTGGGCCTCACTGCCAGCAGGGCGTGCTTCCTCTCCTCAGCTCTCTGCTTACCTTGCGCTACAGAGTCTGACTGCACATCGCCGTCATAGTTCTTACAGGCCCAGATGAAGCCTCCCTCTGATTTCATGGCTTGGGCCACCATGTCATCAATGAGCCTATGCTCATACCAGATCTTCTGAGCTTCGAACTGGGATTTGTATTGCCTAAAACAAACAAACAGCAGAAAGCAAGAAGAAGACAGAATTAGTTTTCTCAGGGATGCCATTTGCAACTCCCAAAAGGAACAGGAAACATTATTTTGAGTAGATACAGCACAAACTTGGGACTGGCAGACATGTGCTTAGATTCCTATCTAACCATCTTCTCATGGCGACCCTCAAACTGGTCATCTCTGAAAACAATATTCTGTCTTAGGAATGAAGATCTAAGAATTAGGTGAGGAAAAAGGTCCTCTCAAGTACTTCTTTAAGTCCTATTATTTTCAGTATAATGGTCAGATTCTGAGATTTAACTTATTTTCAAAATGTAATAAAGGGGAATAGACTATTTCATTGCTTGATACACCTCAGGAATCGGACACACTGTGGACAGTGCCCAGGCCCGGAACAGTGGGCAGTAGGAAGCATAATCTCAATGCTTCAGTAAAGGTCTCTCATCTAATCTCTAAGCCCCGCCTGAACACTTGCTCTAACAGGGAGTTATGGCACGTGATGAGTTGCCGCCGGCATGCCTTACGTGTGACTGAACACTTGCTCTAACAGGGAGTTATGGCACGTGATGAGTTGCCGCCGGCATGCCTTACGTGTGACTGAACACTTGCTCTAACAGGGAGTTATGGCACGTGATGAGTTGCCGCCGGCATGCCTTACGTGTGACTGAAATGAAAACCGTTACACACTAAGTCAAATGGCAGCTCAAGCAGACCTCTCCAGTGCAGCGAAGGTCTTTAGAAAAGAAACAAACTGGGTCTGCCTCAGAGACTCACTTTTGAACCATCAGTACTTTATAATACAAATGGGTTACTTTATTCAAACATTGAACAACCCTTCCCCCACCAAGAAATAAATGTGTGGCCCCAATTTAAGAGTACATTTACCCTCTAGGGGCACTGAGAGGGGTTTCCTTCCAGTTCTGCTAAACTCAGACTTGACATTGCCTAATGGAAGGATTAGTGGATGATGCTCTCTCCGTCTGTCCCAGGAGCTACACCCTAGTTGCCAGGTTACTTGAAAACAGGAGAAGGAACAGAAGAGCTGTACTTACTTGTCATAGATCTCCTGAAAGATGTCTTTGAAACGCCCATCATACTTCTTCAGGATAGTGTTTTTGGTGCTTAGATACAAAGGCCAGCCCTTGGACAGAGCCATCTGGAAGGAACTGTGTGCAAAATCTTCGATTGACTTATCCTGGTTGTACATGCCCATGGCAACACCACCACCTTCTGTGAAGGAGAAACCACCAAGAACAAAGAGAAGAAAGGTAAGGGTGGTGGGATTTATAGCAGAGCTAAAACCATGCATAACAACCAAAGACCAATTTCTCAGCAGCCATGACTGGGCCAGGACTGTGAAATTCCAGGTGACGGTCCAATTTGAACAGGCACCGAGGAGAAGCACTTGTGCTGGATAAGGATGTCTGAATGTGTGTTTGCAAGGGCAACAGCAGTAAGCAGTCATATGGTCTTTAAGGCCCTGAAGACTGCAGGCACAGAGGCACACATCTTTAAACCTAGCACTTGGCAGTCAGAGACAGGCAGATCTCAGTCAACTTGAGGCCAGCCTGGTCTACATAGTGAATACCAGGGTAGCCAGGGCTACACAGTGAAACCCTTCTCAATAAAAAAGGGCAGGGGGTGAGGGAAATAGGCAAGTAAATTGGAACTCTTCACACATTGTAACAATTTCCAACATGTATTTTATTTTGTTAACGGTGTACATATATGATGTATATGTCTGTGAATGTGTGGATGTGGTGCCTGGCTGCTATGGCACTCATGTAGGCCAAGAGACAAATTCTGATGTGAGTCTTTGTCTTCTGTTGCTGTAGGCAACAGCTCACTGCTGTGGATCTCTTTTTTGCTCACTGCTGTGTTTGTTAGGATAGCTAGCTTCTAGAGTCCCTTGCCTCTGCTTCCTATCTCCCTGGAGGGGCACTAGGGTTATAGACATTTGCCTCTGTGCCTAGCTTTTTATGTGCATTCTGAGGATTTGAACTCATGCTTGCATGGCAAGGACTTTATCCAGTGAGGCACCTCCCCAGTTCTCAACATGCATTTTACACTTAGGTATGCTCAATCTTCATTCATGGAGAAAGATTTGCATTTTAACTACTGGGTGAATATCTTCTCATTTCCTGGGGGATACTGAACACACCTACAGTAATTGGTGGTAATAATTATGTTTCCATGTAATCACCGGTGTTTCACAACACCTTTTAACTGACCTCTGTTATTACTGAAAGTTGAAACCTGAATCCATGCCAAGGCCCCAGGCTAAATTGGCTGAGAACGTGAAAAACACTAAAACCTGCAGAACTAGATTCTACTAAAACAATATTGCTTAGAGGAGGTAAGGACAGCAAAAGCTTTCATTTTTGAACAGTTTTCTTTAATGAACCTTTATGAGAAATCTGTGTATGTGTGCAGTGTGTGTACGCACATGTGCATTCATCTGTGCATACCATTATATGTGGAGACCAACTCAGGTGTTGGTGTCCCACCTTGTTTAAGGTGGGGTCTCTTGCTACTGACTGCTGCAGAGGCAGGGTGGGTAGTCTGTGAACTTCCAGGGGTTCTCCTGTCCCTGTCTCACCTCTTGTCCTAGAGCGCTGGGGTTACAGACATACAACTGTCCTTAGTTTAGTGGGTTCTGGAGCATCAAACTCAGGTCCTAAAATCTGTGCAGTGAGTGCTTTACCCACAAAACCACCCTCCCTCCCATCCCTTAATGCACTTTTTTCTCTTGGCTTTACTTTTCAGTTCTTAATTTCAAAAGAAACTTGAAGTGTTTAGAAATCAAAAGATGTTTCTAAACATCTAAAAAGATGTTGTTACTATAGATTTTCAAAAAGGTTTTAGCAAATAATGAAATCAATTCTAAGTAGAAAGTCTAACAGAGCAAGGGCAAGGATACAGGGCGGGAGACCGGAACCTAACTTGTACAATCCACAAACAACAGATGCTGCACTTTCCACTCTAAGACAAATGCATGCTTACACCCCTGTCTTTGTCTCTCTGCATTTCCACCTAAGCCGTTAGGAACCCCTTGTGCCCATGGGAAAACATGGAACTCATCACTTTTTTATTTTAGCCTTTGATGTTCCTCAGAAATGCTGCATATTCAGGTTGTCTTTTAAGGCAGTTGCATAGGGAGTTTTTACAAAACACTAACAAGGTTGCTAAGGCCCCTGTTCAAATGAAATGCAGCTTGCAGGGACTGCACATACCTTCAAAGCTATGTACCAAGTACGTCACCTTTTGACTTCCATCTTTTGGCGTGTAGGTTATCTCTACTTTTCCAGGCCCAGGAACAACAAAATCAGTTGCTCTGTACTGTAAAGAGGGAATACATATTAGGAAAAATAGTGCCCCATCAGGAAGTGCATGGGGTAAAACAGATTACATAGCCAAACACAGCCATGTAATTTAACGCTCTTTGGTTTCAAGAGATAGGGTTAGGAGGGGTTCAGGGAGTCCTATTAGTAACAGTGCATGTTAAAGATCAGTAAATCTTGACCAGGAGCCTACCACATGTACAGTAATTATGATTCAGAGAGGGCAGAGAATAACATTAAGTCCTGCCTTAACCTTGTTTCCATTGCTGCTATCAAATACCCTGCTAAAACCAATTTAGGGGACAAAGGGTTTATTTTAGCACAGCTCCAGGTTGCAGTTCACCAGAATGGGGCAGTCACAGCAGCACACGCTGGGGAAGCTGGTCCTAGCACACCCATAGTCAGGAAGGGAGAGCAATGAGTGCACACACGCCTATGTTCAGCTTGCTCTCTCTCATTCAGTCTAAGGCCCAGTGTGGGCTACGGTGCCACCCACAGTCCGGGAGGATCTTCCCACT
This sequence comes from Ondatra zibethicus, assembly GCA_004026605.1. Lineage (NCBI taxonomy): Eukaryota > Metazoa > Chordata > Mammalia > Rodentia > Cricetidae > Ondatra > Ondatra zibethicus. Next base: position 13,580 of record PVIU01004034.1, read on the forward strand.
TAAACTAACTGGATTTAAACAAAGACAAAAATCAAAAAAAAAAAAAATCCCTCAGAGACGAGCCCACAGGCCAACCTACTCTAGACCATTCCTTCGTGCAACGCCCTCCCCGGGTGATTCTACACTGTGGTAACAATGACCAAAACTGCCTGTCATGGACGTTTTCAACTAGGATGCTCACAGCCGCATAAAGACAAGCATAGGTGAGGGCAGCTGCACTAGTTTCAAATGTCAGAAGTGGGAGAAATGAGACAATGAAGGAAGATGACTTTGGCCATGGTCAGGCTGGAGGGGGATACCAACACCAGCTCTGGTGTTGATGACGACAGCAGAGCCTGTACTCTGTCCTGACTCTAAGCTAGAAATCGAATGCTGAGCAAATCTGATTCCAACAAGTTTTTCAAGAAGGAACCGGGGAAAGAATGGCCCATGTCAAGCGGCCTGGGAGGTGCCCTGCTGTTAAGATTTCTCTGTGGTGATCGTGTCTCCAGCACCAGACCTATATCCACAAAGGCAGTCCCTCTGAAAGCAGCAGTGGCAGGCTGCTGGCCCTTTCAAGGACAGGAACTTTCCAGTTGAGACTGAGCCGCTCTAGTGGAGACATGTATCCAGCACACACCAGGTACCCACAAGTCATTGCCCAATGGGATCTTTTCCAGTGATCTGTTTTATCCAGTAACTAGAGTCAGGTGCCAATGGGTGGCAGCCACACCTGCTGCTTTACAGTAATCCTAGCCACAGTGTGTGAAAGAGCAGAGCAGTCAGATAACAGAAAAGATTAAACCCTTTTGTCATAGGAAGTCTGTAAGTATAGTAATTCAGACATCGATGCACCCTAAAATACTTTGTAAACATCTATGAACATTTAACAGAGAGTCAACATGCTGTTTCCAAAAAAAAAAAAATCTATTCTTCCAAATGACAGATACCACAAAAATTAAGTAACAAAAGAACAAACAAAACAAAAACACTAACTAGGCAGTAAGTTGTCAGGTAGTGTCAAAGACAGAGAATTGGCACTTCTGCCATTTAGACTCTCTTGCTCAGCCCTTTCGGAGACATCTGTGAAGGGCTGGCCAGGATGAAGCAATATCATGAGCCACAATGTGAAACAAAAGCCACAGGACATGTCCAGGACCAAGCTGGTGGCCGTCTCCCAGGAACACAGGCACATCTGCTGTGGCTACACTGCCTTCAGGGATGACTCCATGGACACCTCTAGAGGTCAGTATTACACATTCCCATTTTTAAGGTTCATTTATAAACTACTCTCTGTTAAAACCTGAAAAACAGTTTCAACAGATTTTTGGAATCTGTGTCATTGCAACTTTTCTGCTCAGCTCACCAATGAGACTATTATACAAGAACATAAATGACATTTGCTTTCAGGCAGTACAGAATGCTTTACCAAGACTGATTTCAACTCTTGGGTGACTCTCCCTTTATCCATAAGTGATCAGTTTTAGTATGTTTGGTAGTTTTTTTTTCCCCCTTGATTTTTTGAGACAGGGTTTCTCTGTGTAGCCCTGGCTGTCCTGGAACTCACTCTACAGACCAGGCTGGCCTCGAACATGGAGATCTGCCTGCCTCTGCCTCCTGAGTGCTAGGATTAAAGGTGTGCACCACCACTACCCAGCACTGTTTAGTAGTTCTTAAGGTGGCTGCCTATTAGAATCAGCTGGGTTTTAAAAAATAAAACAAAACCCCGATCCTTACAAAATTCAGACTTCAGCTGCTCTAAGATGGGAGCCAGATACTGGAAGTGAAAGAAACAAGACAACAGAGCAGCAATGAAATGCAGCCATCAGCACTACCATTGACAGTGAAATCTCATGAAAGGATCCCACTGTGCAGTCAGCACTGAAAACCACCCATCTGAGGCTATGGTATCACCAAGGCAAAAATGAGAGTATCATGTGGATAACTTAACAAAAGGATAAAACTATGTTTGGGGAAAAAACATGGGTGCTTATTTGAAAGTTTATCTGTATTTTCATCCTTTTCTAAGCATATAATATACTGTTTACGCATAACATATGTTGGGCTTCTCTTAAGGGCAGAGAAACCCAAAGAACAAAACACAGAAATAAGAGCTATAGATTCCCAAAAAATAAACACGAAAAATCAAATTATGTTCAAACTACTTACTTGGTCTCCATAAGCATGCCGACCAATGATGATGGGTTTTACCCAGCCTGTCACCAGTCGGGGGATATTTTTGCAGATAATAGCTTCTCTGAAGACAGTGCCACCAAGAATGTTTCGGATGGTGCCATTTGGTGATTTCCACATTTGTTTCAACTTGAACTCCTCAACCCTCTTCTCATCGGGGGTGATGGTAGCACACTTGACGCCAACGTTGTACTTCTTTATGGCTTCTGCAGCATCCTTGGTGACCTGGTCATTGGTGGCATCACGATTCTCTATGCCTAAGTCATAGCTTGGAGAGGGAGCGATGTCAGTACAGCTTTGTGGACAAACTGACAGGCTGTCACCTGCTGCAGAGCTGGCCAGGCCAAAGCGAAGCCCTTAAACACATCTAAATATGCCAAGTTTTAGCATCAACACATCCTAAACAAAAGATTGGCGCCTGCCCAAAAATCAAAAAACAACGAAAAAACCACTAGGAGTCTGGGCCCTGCTTCCCTGAACTGCAGTCAGTGGGAAGCTGTGCTTCAGGAAACCAAGGAACTCAGCTAAACTACCTCCTGCTTTGCACCATATAAAGGCAACAACAACAAATGGGAACCCCTGGCCTGGCTTCTCTCCACATAATTACCATATGAATTAAATCTGAGAACAACTTTATTTTCCCACAGTAAGTTTTATGCCTTACCAATAAAGAGGTGGAGCGGTAAAAAGGATTTTTTTTTTTTTTTTGTATTTTTGGCACTGAAGTGGTGGGAAGGTTAGGTCTGTTGATCAGTGCCAAGAGTTAAGGACTCTTGGCTGAAGCCAGTAGTCATAAGGTGAACCTTTGCCTACTTCTTGGGTAAGTCTCTTTGTTCTGGAAACAAGCCTGCAGTTTACTGGGTAAGCAAAGGGACGCAGCCGCCGCCACCTGTACACACGGTTTTAGCTGCAGCTCTCACAGTGCGGGCATTCATAGAGGAATGGACGCTCGCTGTCCACAGAGCACAGAGCATAACTGTAAAGCTGAAGTGTGTAATGCTTTACCGAAGGTAGGCACAAGCTGGGCAGGGGTGGCACATGCCTTTAATCTTGGCACTGAGGAAGCGGAAGCAGGGGGACCTCTGGGAGTGAGGCCAGCCTAGTCCACAAAATGAGTTTCAGGACAGCCAGGGCTGTTACACAGAGAATCCCTGTCTTGAAAAAGTGAAAAAACAAAACAAAAACAAAAACCTCCCAAAAACCAGAAAAAAAAAAATCCAAACAAAAACAAAACAAAAATCATTAAGTGATTTAGTTTGTTTTCTATGGCTTTACAGAAAGTTTTATTTCTCAAAACCATCTAAGAACTAAGATATCTTTCTCTTTTAGCGTTTGTATCTTCCTTTCTCAACTGCTGGTGCAAACAGAGAGACAGTCACTTTGTTGTGTTCCCAAACAAAAATGTTTTCTGTTTCAGCTGTAGACAATTCATACACATGTAACACAGTCACGCACATTCTCATCTTTCTTGCCTAGGACATGCTGGCTAGCCACAGATATCCAAGCCCACCTCACAGGACTGTGGATAATGTTTTTCCTGTTATCAAAGCCATTTCTCAGGAGAACCTGTCCACAGATGGGTAGGTTTTTCTGTCTGCCTTGTTTTAGTATTTCTGGGAGAAAGGAAAAAATAAAAGGCCTGGACCACTCTGTTGTCTCTATTAAAAAATGAAACAACAAAACCCTAACTACCCTAAATTCCTTCCCTACCATAATAACTAGTTATCATAATAACTGGGGAACTATTTAAATCTTTAACAGCCTGCATTCATATACCTTTCTTTCTAGGCACAAGTGCCCCTCCCACTTCTTTTGTTTAGACAACGTCTGACACTGTAGACTAGGCTAGCTCGGAACTCACAGCAACCCTTTGGCTTCAGTGTTCCAAGAACTGGGATTACAGGCATGAGTCACAAGGACTCTTCTTTAACATGTCATATGCCGGCTGGGGGAGACAGTTCAGTCACTAAAGTGCTTGTCCTACAATCATGGGGACCTGAGTTCATTACCTGGAACTTGCCTTCAAAGACAATAAAGGGCTAGGCATGAAAAAGAGTCAAGACATGATTATGTATTTGTAATTTCAGAGCAAGGAGGATTCCCGAGGCTGGCTGGCTGGTCAGCCCAGTTTACTTAGTGGGTTCCACGTCAGTGAAAGGACTGCCTCAAAAAAACAATGCTCAAGGTTGTCCTCTGGCCTATATGGAATATGCACAGCTGTGGGCATATGTTCATGAATGTACACACACAGAAACAAAGAGAAGGATAGGAGACATACTAAGTAAATAAGAAATTTTGCCCCTAGACTAAGAACCTCTAACCATTTAGCTGGGTGTATTGGTTCATGGGCTCCCGGTCAGCTTGGCCTACATGGTAATTTCTAGGTTAACCAGGGCTACACATTGAGACTTTGTTTCAAAACAACAAAACAAAACAACAGTAAGCAACAAAACCAAACCAAAACAAAAAGAAGTTCTAGGGAGATGGCTCAACAGTTAAGACCACTTGCTGCTCTTGCAGAGGACCTGGGAGTCTTTGATGTCAGAACCCACATGCTGGCTCACAACCAGTTCAGGCGATCTGATGCCCTGTTCTGGCCTTTGCAGGCACCAGGCATGCATATGGAACATGTATACACATTCAGGCCAAATAGTTATATACCTAAAATAAAGAAAAAATTGAGAACAACACCACCCACACACACACACAAAAGCCCTGTGGCTCACTTATTGCTATGCAAAGTTCTGAATGGGAAAAGTTCCTAAAATGTCTCTTTAGCTCACTTGGAAACTCTGTGGTGTGTGTGCGTGTGTATGTGTGTGTTCATCTCAATATGTTTGGGGTCTTCAGCAACTACAATATTGACTTTATTTTAGTTGCAATACAGACAGTACACCAGCTTAGGTTACCCAATCAAAAGGTGGCTAATGACATCATGTGAACTAAATATCTGCACCCAACTAAGCAACAGGACATGTACAATGAGTACTTCTGGGTCAAGGCAAAGACAGACACCAACAGGTTGCTTTAAATGTATTGCTCACCATTATACCATGCCAGTCTCTGACTACTTCATCCTTGTAAAAGATTGTCTCTATGTAGTTCAAAAGTACAAAATAAGGGGCAAAGAGGAAGCAGGGCAAATAGCAGGAGGTGGTGACACATGCCTTTAAGAGGCAGGTGGACTTCTGAGTTTGAGGCCAACCTGGACTATAGAGCAAGTTCCAGGACAGCCGGGGAGGCAGGGAGAAGCCCCGTCTCAAAAACCAAAACCAAACAAACAAATCAAAGTGGGGCCAGGGGAGAAAAATATCAGGAATAAAAGGGGAGAATAAATATCATACTTCTTAATTTCCTAATCTATCTCTCAACACAGCAAACCCAGGGCAGAGGGACACTGAAGCTTAGGGAACTGCTCTGGAAGGGGAGGTGGGCATTCTGCTGAGTAACTGCATGAGAAGGACAGAGAGGAGGGATGGGGAGGAAACTCCAGCCACTGACTCAGCAGACCAATGGAGGATCCGCTGGAAAGGACACCGGTGAGTTCTTCACAGTTAGTTCACGGGTTCTTACTGTCTGCTATTTTTTTCCTTTCCATGAATACATTGTGCTTCTTTAGACTGCTGATTTAATAAAACCTTCAACAGGGAAAACGGAGTTAGAAATGCCTCAAAAATCGCCACTTTTCCTTTATAATTCTTAACTGTGAACTAATGGCAATCTCACTTTTTCTAACAGCGTTGAAACAGAAGACTCCCTGAGGGCTGGCAAGAGATGGCTCACTGGAGTTTGATACTTGGAGCCCATATGGTAAAAGGAGAGCATCCACCTTGTCCTGACGTCTACATGCATGTTGTGGCATGTACACACACATACACACACACGCACACACACAAAACTGTAAATGAAAACTTCAAAAAATAAGATTCACGTGTATATATTTAAGCTAAAACATAAGCTTGGGCTAGGTATTGTGGTATATTACTTTTTTCCTGAATTTGGGAAACTGAGGCAGGAGGACTGCTGTGAGTTCAAGGCCAATCTGGGCTATCTAGCAAGACTTTATATCTTAAAGAAAACCAAAAAAAAAAAAAAAAATTTCAAACCAACCACCAACAAAAAATCTTAAAAGCTTTAATCACAAAACACAGCTATTATGCATGTAAAAAAAATGTGCAGGTATATTTTGAAATTACGTTTCTGAGTTTGCTAGCTACATAGAAGAGCAATTCATTTACCTGTGCAGATCCAGTTCCACATAGGGAAAAATGAGTTTTTCTTTAATCAGTTCCCAAATGATTCGTGTCATTTCATCTCCTTGCATCTCCACCACAGAACCGCCATGAATTTTTTTGGACATTTTTACTTCAATAACCCTTAGAAAAAAAGATACACGCCTTGACATGGTATAAAGTAGAAATGAAGTATCAATGATTTGTTGACTATTATGAAAGAACAGTAATAACACTACATATAATAACAATTACCAGTAGTAGAACTGAGAAATCTATGTAAGACACCATGCTACAATGCTTATGTGTGGCTTCCATGTCAGCAGTATAAGGCAGTTCTGTAAGAAATTATTTTCCAGCTTGAGAGAAAAATGTCTTTGCCAAAGCCATCTGGCTCAAGTGTGGGGGGAACCCGACGCTGAAACATGCCCTTAATAATGTAATAATTATTCTCAACCATTGGTTGTCTATAAGAGTGGTTCTGTTATATGTAGAGGTGATTCAACGGTTCTTAAGACCCATATTCAGGCGGACTCCAATAGTGGACAATGAAGGACTCTTTGCAGAATTAGGCCTTCCTATTGATACTACAGATATTGGCAATGTGGGGCTATATTACAAAAGTGATTTCTCAGCTAGGGAAATCAGTATGGGAAGGCCCCCGCCTAGCACCCATGCTTATCTAAGCCCTGTTCCTTGGTATCTCAAGTCCTGCACTGCTCCTCTGGCTCTTCAGGGGCAAGAGCAGCTACCTGTAGGATGGGCCACCACATTGTTCTAAAAAGACAGATCACTTCAAAACGTGTGAACTTATCTGGCTCCAATAAAGCGCAAGGTGGACTGCATCACACAATAGACACTATAATGGGATTCTTCCGGAAATACAGCTGCGTTATAGTTAAGGACCAGGAAGTCAGGAGACTTTAAAGTAATTACTAGATAACAACCTAAAGCTGTCTCGAAAAGTATAGCTAAACTACTTGGGTCCTTAAGTTAACAAAAAGCTAATGATTATTAGACATTATGTCTCAACTCCTCACAAACCAGGACTATTTCCCCAATCCTCAAGTCCCAATTTTACTTCTTAGATTTGTAATTCTAGAATTTTATTTCTAGTATCGAGATGGTACCCTTAGTCTACTACCAGAGAAGTTTCTGGAAGGCAATTAGAAGAAATCAATCAACAGGTATACGTGGACCAATACTACCTATCAGATACAACTTAAAGTATAACTTACAGTAGGGTATAAAGTCCATAATTAATTCTATCTTCACCATGACTGTGCTTTAAAGTTAAACAGAGTCAAACAAAAAGAGACAGCAAATTTATCTCGGTTTTGATACCACATTTTCAAGGCCATGTTCCTACACAGCATTACACAACAATTATGACTAGGCTATTTTCCTGGGATGGCAAATACAGCTAATAAAAGATCCCAATGCCTAGAATGTCTGCAAATTTTGTTCTGGTTTGTTATTTCCTTCTTGGTGAATATGCACTCTGCCATGATCTTCCTGTATCTCAGAATGCACTAATGCGATATGTCAGATTCCCCCCACTTTAGCTGTTCATTTTTTAGCACCTGTTAACTAAAATAGTGAAGCTGTATTGTGACTATTACTGCATGCCTGAGTTTGCTTTCATGGGACATGGGCTTTAGGTATCCCTGGATTCCCGCATCCTCGGGTTTCACATTTTCTGAATCCACCCAAGCTCAACTTTTGAAGGAAAGTGTGGTCCAAGCTCAGAGGCCCCCAGCTCATTTACATTCTCTGAAGACAGCTGAACTCCAATGTCCTGGCATGCTTGTGCAGTTCCAGAAAATAAAGATAACAACAACAGACTAGTTGAAGCAATAGGAGCCCTTTGCCATACTTAATGTTATTTCCATAAATTTCAAGCTTCTATTTTGAGCCAATTTTTTTTTTTCAGATGAGTTCAAGTTGCCAAACATACGGGGACACTAAGGAAGCAGTTGCAGTATATTGTTGGAAAATTCCTGCTTCCCTCTTTTGCAGTACTTACACCAATGCCCAATTAACTGTCCAGTGTGGCCACATTAAAGAAAGCAGGTTGAAAGGCTGAATTGCTAATTCTCATCTTGATGGTGAATGGACTTCCAGTTATAACAAGGCCTCTCAATTTTGCTGACTCAAATAGCTGCAGTTTCAATTTATCTCGTAAAACAAACCAAAATCGGGAATAGAAAGTCTTAACATACTAACACCCCATGCCAGGAGGATTTAGTTTCTTTTAATACCAGCCTGATAGCCCAGTTTATCTGGTTTAAAGTACAGTGCTGAGTGTATCTGGAGGGGCAAAGGGCAGCTTATTTGTACAGGAGCTTTCCAAATAAAGGTCAAAAGACCACAAATATCCTTGCGCACACACGAAGGAGAGTGAGTACCCAGGGTGAGCGCCTTATTCCTGGCTTTTTTGCGGGTCATGATTTGCTCGACCTCGGTTGACACTGTGAGCCAGCAGATACCCTTGTGGGCGTTGTGCAAGCGGTCTAAAACTGTAGTTGACTCGGTTCCTCCTTCCAGATCCCTACGCCTGCCCGGTCTCTCAGCGGTGCCAGGTCCACCCAGCTGGCTGCAGAACCCCTCCTTCAGAACTCTAACCCAGGAGGAGCAGGACAGAAGGTGGGAAGGGGTCTTCTCTCAATCCTCAGGGCGCCCCCAAGTGGCTAAGCAAACACCCCAGATTGAAACTGGAGGTCCGCCCACCCTCACCCCCTCCCTCACGTACACTCTGACTAGCATTTCTCCGGCTTCAAGGCAGGTCCCACCCCACCCCCTCCGAAACCTTGAAGGAGTGCCCAGCACATGCCTATAGTTCCCTGCTCACGCCCTCTCTACAACCAGTTCCCTGCGGTCACATATTTTCTTCCTCTTACACCCTAGGCTCAGGAGTTCGGCGCGTCCTCTTCCCAGCGAGATTCTCTTCCGCGGGTGCAGATCTGCTTTGGCACTTGTCACTGCTTGGAACGTCCTCGCCGCCCAGATCTTACGATCCCACCCTCGGGAGCGCCCTTCTATACAGAAAGGCAAGCAGCACTCCGCTACCCCAAGCCCAAACTTTGGAAGTGTCCCTCGGTGCACCAGGGCCTTTCCACTGAGTTCACGTCTGCACGTACAAGATCTGAGTTGTCTTCCTTTTCTCTCACTCCAGCCTTCCAGGGAATAGCCTAACAGTGAGGGGCGGCGGCGGCCGCTCGTAGCCTGGGGGCACCAGCAGGGAGGGGGAAGGAGCGCCTGCTTGCAGCCCGGGGCGCCCTGGCTACTCACCCGCTCACACCCGTGCGCACAGTCTCCACCCAGCCGCTGCAGCCTCAGCCTCCGCCACAACCTCCGCACCGACGACCAGGGGCAGGGTCAAGGCTTTTTAACTCTTCCCGGCTTTGTCTCCTCCCAGGCCCCACCCCCTCAGCCCACCTCCCGTGGCCCCGCCCCCTCCGCGATGCCATTCGCTGCGCGCGGACTTTCTGGGGTGGGCGGGGCCGTAGGATGCGGCCTCCGGGGTGTTCCCGGCGGGGGATGGGGCTGGGCGCCGCCGGGATTCCTCGGGAGCACCCTGCCGCTGAGGAGCGAGAATGCCACCTACGAGCAGGCTCTGGGCGTCGGTGTCCTGGTTCTCACCCAGGGAGAGCTCCTTAGACTGGATTTTGGCAGGTTCCCTTCGTGGCGTTTCCGGATGCTTCTTAACCCGGAATGTGCCTTTTGAAGAATATGCGTGGGGGGGGGGGTCTCAAAGGTGGGGGAGCGACTATAGACGCTGCTAGAGTGCAAAGGCTGAACCGGCCGCCATATCACCTCGATAATTCACTTCACTGCCAATGATCTGTATTCCCAGCTGTTACTACTTATAAATAAGCCCCACTCAGCATTTGCCAAGGAAGACAATGAAGTTTATTTTCTAGGTTCCAATGAAGCTTCACTAGAGGATACAGGATACAGGACTTTTGAATTCTAAGAGTGGGTTAAAAATATTCCTATCTCTCCAGAGAATTCCTTTCTGTGTTCCTTAGTCTTGAAACAATAATATTATGACTTGTAGGACCTGATTGCTCAAAATTCAATCTTCCAAAACTCACTTTTAAAACATCCAACATTGCATTGTAATGTTATGAGTACAAGATAGTTAGCAAGATGCATTTTGGAAGCTAAAGGGCGCTAGTATTCCCCAGCTGGAAAAGGAGTAATGTACATGGTGCTAGCTGTCAAGTGGATGAACGGGTACTGGGGGCCACTTCCATTTGTTCTTATGAGATGACTAGAGAGGGTGTGAGTTTATACTTTCACTTCTAATCTCATACCCTAAATCACACGAGACTGTAAATGTTACTTCCTACTGCATCAGGCTCGTATTGTTTATTCTTTTGTTTATTACTTAAAGTAACTATTCATATCCACTCATGTTATAGAAAGCATTCTAGAATAAATTCTGGAAACATAGAATATAACACAATATTGTTATATTGTATTGGCTCTATGTGATGGAAAAGGTAAAAAGAATGCATAGGGTATGAGACGGAACAAAGGTGAATTTAGACATAAACATTTTTGTTAAGTTCTAAATATGTGCCAGCATGCTGACACTGAGGTGGGAAACACGGCACTTATGAGCATGTCGCCATCCGAAACCATGTTCCCAAGGGCTGTAGCATGTGATAACTGATATATAACTGAAAGCGAATATTTGTAGATGCCTAGAATTGACTTACATTAGAATATTCCAAAATAGCCATGTGCAGTATTCCCCACACTCAGCAGGAGGACTGCCACAACATCCAGCCTAGCCTTGTCTGCCTGATGGGGTCCAGGTAGGTCAGGCCCCATTTCAAAACCAAGAACAGACAATACCCTACTCATAAATAAATACATGGATAAAACCATGTGGGATCATAAAATAATAAGCTTATAGACCAAATGACTAAAAAAATTACAAAACATTTTTAAAGATAATTATTTGTGTATAATATGTGAGCATGGGGATGTACATGCCACAACAGCGATGTGGAAGTCAGAGGATAATTTTCTGAGTGTTGTCGGTTCTGGAGATGGAACAGGCCAAAAGGCTCACCGGACAAATGCTTTGACCCAGCTGCCTCCCTCTAGCCTCACGGAACAGGACCTCACCATGTCAGCAACAGTTAGATTTAACAACTGATATTCGGCTGAAATTGCACTGCTGCTAAAATGTGAACACGGAGTTCACCGCTTCTAATCACTCTGCTCACTGCACTTCCGTGCACAGGGCTTGCTGCCACTTGTTTTCATTTACACATAAGAACCTAAATATTTGAATACTGTCTGGCGCAAAACACTGTTGCAAACATCAGTGGAAACCTGGTCAGAAAATGTCTTTTAGCATCTGTTTGGCTATGAGACACTCATTCAGATGATGGGATTTCCCAGGAAAATCCAAAGGTACTGGATTTTCATTTTGGCCATCTGAAAACAAACAAACAAAAAACCGAGGTAGAGGACTGGCGAGGTGGTTCAGTAGGTCAAGGTATTTTCTTCCAAAGTAGATATTCTGAATTCAGTCCTCCATACCCACATGGCAGGAGAGTATTGACTCCTGCAAGTTGTCCTCTGACCCCCACATGTGTGCTGTGGCTTGCATATGTACATAGATGTGCATGCATGCATACATACATACATGTGCAAAATAAGTTTAAACAAAATGAAGTACATAACAGGACTTGATCACTTCTGTCTTAGGGTTTTTACTGTGCAGGGACACCATGACCACAGCCACTCTTACAAGGAAAATATTTAATTGGGGTGGCAGCTTACAGTTCATTATCATCATGGCAGGGAGCATGGTGGTGTGCTGGCTACATCTTGGCTTGCAGGGAGGGGGAGGTATCCCGAGCGTAGAAAACCTCAAAGCCCATCCCAGTGATGCACGGCCTCCAAAAAGGCCACACCCACTCCAACAAAACCACAGCTCTTAATAGTGCCACTCCCTATGAGATTATGGGAGCACAATCCATGAAGGTTATGGGCAAGAGAACAGCAAAGGTGACTGCTACACTTGGGGTTTGGGTGATAGAACACCCCTCCACAAGGAAGGGGTATGGGCGTGGATTGGATGGCTCAGATAATGAGTGAAACTCCAGGACTGTTTAGTGTGACAGGAAGATGGGGATGTCCAGGAGGCACCTAGCCACATGCATCTGGAGCTCAGAAGAGGTCGCTGAGCAGGGGATATGAACCTGGGTTTTGTTGGTGTCTGCTGCTAGCACTGAAGGTGGTGTGGGAGCTCAACCAGAAATTCTGTCAGGAGAAAAGCCTACCAGCAAGAACCCTGAGGCACATCTAAATCTTCAAGGGTCACATGGAAGATAAGAGCCTCCCACCCTTAAGAGAATGAGGAACTAGGGTTAGAGACTCCCTGAGTCTGATGTGGAAGCCGATAGCCCAGAAAGTTTATAAAATGGAAGAAGTACTAAGAAAGATGACAGAGCCTGGAAATAACTTGGCAATTAGGAAGACCTCACGAATGCAATTTTAGTAGGCTGACTCCAAATTGATTATATAGGAGCAGTGCTGCAGAAAACTGAATTGTGAATGGGAGATATTAGAAGGGAGACAAGAAAGATGATTGCGAAAACACTTTTTAATAAAGATTGTCTCATATAGTCCAGCACTGAATTTGCTGTGTAGCTGAGGCTGGTCTAGAACTCCTGATCTTCTTGCCTCCACACCCCAGTGCTGGGGTTACAGGCGTGGCCTCCTATACCTGGCTAGAAACCGTGACTCCGTTTTGATGACTCCACACTTTTCCAGCACTTGGCATACGTGAAGCCCATCTGCCTTCCGCAGAGTGGATCTGAGTCTGTTTCTGTGCAGTCCTTTGTGTTGGTTGGTTCTCTTTTATTTCCTTATTGTGCCAATAACAGTGTAAAACACATCTCCCTTTATCTTGCTTGTTTAAAATGCTTGTATCAATTCTTTATGCTCGACTAGTGGAACTGTGTTAGATCAAAGAATATAAACATGTTTACAGTGTTCGTTAGATCCACCAAATCATTTGCTGGCAGCATATACCCATTTACGCTTTCACATAAAGTATGAAAGAGTGGTAATTTCATGATATTCTATCTAGAAATGAGTCTTCAATAAAACCAAACAAAACTAAACAAACAAAACCAAAAATCAAATAGTTTTTGCATTATCTACCAAAGAGAAGCAAAGCTTCATAGATATCAATTGATTATGGGCACTGGACAGGTAATGTTGGAAATGGGTCCACTGGGCCAGAAAAATAAATATGTACCTTCAACGTGTTATGTTGAGAAGGACTGCCTTGTACCCCACAGGTCAGTGCTAACATCACTGTTAACTGTGGAAACTGAAAGCCTTTTGTGTACAGTCAGACAAGGATGCCCACTTTCACCACTTCTCAACACACAGTATAGCAATGAGGTAAGACACCGGCATAAAGGTATCCAGATTAGGGAGGAAAAAGTGAAAATGTCCTGTCTGTAGGTGATATTATCTTAGGTATGGGAAATCTTAAAGCTGGGAGGGAAAAGGTTAGAAGCAGTGCAATTGAGTAACACTGCATATCATACAACCAACACATAAAATCAACAGTATTTTTATTCACCAATGACAAATTCCTCAAAAGAGATCCAGAAAACAATCTTACTTATAATAGCTACAGAATTAAAATGCTAGCTGGGCATGGTTGTTGTGTGATGTTTTTACTCGTATGGCTCTTTTGGGGGGCTGCCACCCACAAAAATAAATCACACACAGAGGCTTATTCTTAGTTATAAATGCTTGGCCTTAGCTTGGCTTGTTGCTTGTCAGCTTTTTCTTAAGTTATCCTGTCTACCTTTCACATCTGGGCTTTTATCTTTCTTTATTTCTGTATATCTTATCTGACTTTAGTTCTTTCTCCGTGGCTTACTGTGTAGCTGGGTGGCTAGCCCCTGGTGTCCTCCTCTCTTTCTCTTGCTCTTCTTTCTCCCCCTATTTATGCTCTCTGCCCGCTAGCCCTGCCTATCCTTTCTCCTGGCTATTGGCCATTCAGTGCTTTATCAAACCAGCAGGTGTTTTAGACAGGCAAAGAATTACAGTGTTAAACAAATGCAGCATTAACAAAAGCAACACATCTTAAAGTAATTTTCTACAACACGTGGTGGCACTCTCCTTTAGTTCAGCACTTGGAGGCAGAGGCAGGAGGCTCTATCTATATGAGTTCGAGACCAGTCTGGTCTACAAATCAAGTTCCAGGACAGCCAGCACTACACAAAGAAACCCTGTCTCGAAAAAAACAAAAAGAAAAAAAAAAAGTTAAAATGCTTCGAAATAAATTTAACTTTACAAAGGTGATACTGAAAAGTATAAAACAGATGAAAAACTGCAGAAATAAACAGAGACAGTGTTTGCCTTAATCTAGAAGAGCATTCTCTCTCTCTCGCTCTCTCTGTGTGTGTGTGTGTGTGTGCGCATGTGTACACTGGAAGAGGTGATGGTGTAAATATGAACTATGCAAAACAACCAGCAGATTCAATACAGTCTTTTGAAAAATTCTTTCTGGGAAGTGGTGGCACACTCCTTTAATCCTAGCACCCTGGAGGCAGTGGCAGGTGGATCTCTGTCAGTTCTAGGCCAGCCTGGGATACAATGTGAGTTCCATGACAGCCAAGGCTACACAGAGAAACCCCGTCTCAAAAAAAAAAATTAAAAAATAAAATAAAATAAGTAAATAAAAATAAAACCCCCAAAGACTACAAATTGACAAATGAAGTTGTGCACATCACACACCAATGACTTGAAATCATAGTACAAAGCTATGGTAATCAAAACAGCATGATCTTAGCATTAAAAACAGTTGTGTAGACCACTAGAATAGAAAGAAGGGCAGAAATAAATCCACTTATGATAAACTTATTATTTGGAAAACCCTAGGGAAAAATTCAATGAATGTTATGGGAGAAACTGAATACCCATTTGTACAAGAATCAAATTAGATTCATATCTCACACTCTATTAAAAAATCAACTCAAATTGAATTACATATCTGTGATGATTTGAAAGAAAATGGCCCCCTAAGGGAGTGGCATTATTGGGAGGTGTGGCTTTGTTGGAGGAATTGTGTCACTGTGGAAGAGGGTTTTGAGGTCTTTTGCTTAAGCTTCACTCAGTATTACAGATGGCTTCCTGTTGCCTACAAGATGGAGGACTCTCAGGTACAAGTCCAGCACCATATCTGCCTGTGCTCTGCCATGCTCCCTGTTATGACAATGGATGGACTGAACCTCTGAAACTGTAAGGCAGCCACCCAATTAGATGTTTTCTTTATGAGTTGCCATGGTGATATCTCCTCACAGCAATAAAAAACCCCAAGTAAGACAATATCTAAGTGTAACACCTGAAAATGCAAATTAGTAGAAGAAAACAGAAGTGAAAAGCCTCTGGACACTGACCTGGTAGTGATTTTTATTTTTATCTTGTATAACCCAAAGTTTAGGGAGGAAAGGCAAAACAGACAAATAGGATTATATAAAAATAAAATGCTCTGAAAAGTTAGAAAAACAACACTGAAGAGACAACCTAGGGAATGATAGATGATATTTACAAACCATACATCTGCCAAGATGCCATTATCCAATATTTACAGAGAACTCAACAGTGAAAAACACTAAGAATGTTATAAACTGAAGAAAGGGTAGGAAAAAGCAAACACTCCTGAGTAATATAAAAAGATAAACATCACTAGTTATCAGAAAAATGTAAATTAAAGCTACACAGAGGTATCACAGCCTTACATCCATCTGAATGGCTATTATTATAACAAGTTTTGACAAGGGAATGGAGAAAAGAGCATTCATGCATATTGTTGGTGGGAACAGCCCCTGGGGCAGCCATTATGAAAAACAATATTCAAGTTTCTCAGAACATAGAAATTCCACATGATTCAGTGACTCTGCTTTAGTGTATATGCACAAAAGAAATGAGTGTGTCAAACAGACAGATACATGCACCTCTATTTTCAGTGTAGAATGATCCGCAGCAGTTAAGATGAATAACTAACCCAAGTACCCGTCACTGGAGGAATGGGTAAAGAAAGATGTGGCATATTTGCATAGCAAAGTACTATTCATCCTCAAAAAAAGAAAAATGAAAGAAAAATAATAGGTTGGAGTGATAGTCCAGGCCCTGAGTTGATCCCCAGAACACACATATCAAAGACAGGCATGATGGTGCATACACATAGTCCCTCCCAGTCCTGGGAAGTGAAGACAGGAGGTCCCTGGGCTCTCTCCACAGCCAGGATCATCTACCCTGGTGAGCTCTAGACCAATGGGAGACCTTGTCTCAAACACAAGGCATGTGGCCTCGGCTCTCTAGCCAGCTAGCATCACTTCCCTGGTGAGCTCTAGGCCAATGGGAGACCTTGTCTCAAAAACAAGGCATGTGGCAACTGAGGAACAACATCTGAGTCTGATCTGTGGCCTCCATAAGTACTGGCACACATGTGCATCCTCCCACATGACTTTGAAATACAATAAATACATATTAAAAAAGAAGTAAATATAATTTGTGGCAACATACGTAACCTGTATTAAGTGAACACTTTATTAAGTTAAATACATCAGAAAGAAAAATCCTGCAAGAGCTCATGTGTAGAGTTTTAAAAAAGTTAATCTTAGGAGAAAAAAGTAGAAAAGTGGTTGTTGTGGGTGGGGAGCAGAGGTAAGTAGGAGGAAAATACAAAACAAAAAGCAAATACTCAGAAAGTCATGGAAGCACGGCAAACCCTCCCAGGAGTTTTCATGAGGGCTCCTATTGGCCAAATCAGGGGCATCTTCCCTAAACGGAACAGTGATGGTGCTGAATTAGGGCACGACTAAAAGACAAAGAGAAGTTGATATTGATAAGAGGGAAAAGCTATGGCTTTTCAGCAAAGTGTAAGTAATTACAACGTGTAGAAGCATGTGGCTCTATACTATATTCCAGCTCAGCAAGAATAAGTCCTTGCATGGGTGTTCATGGGGAGGATAGTTACAGACATTCACAAAATGACTTTACAGATGAAATCCACCTGGAATTAATTTTTGATGTCTAGTATGAGGTAAAAACCTAACCCGGTTTCTTTCCCCCAAAAAGAAATCAAAATTTCCACAGAAGTTAAAGTGCATGCTTGTTGTAAGGAGACCACTAGTTAGTTCCTGGCTGCTTAGCCCCGAAATAATCACACAGGAACTGCATTAATCACTGCTTGTCCCATTAGCTCTAGCTTTTTATAGGCTAACTCTTACATATTAATTTAACCCATCTCCATTAATCTGTGTATCACCATGAGGTAGTGGCCTACCAGCAAAGTTTCAGCATGTCTGTCTCCGAGGAGGCTCCATGGCTTCTCTCTGACTCTGCCTTCTCTTTCCCAGCATTCAGCTTAGTTTTCCCCACTTAGCTCTGTTCCCCTATAGCTCTGCTATAGGCCCAAAGCAGTTCCTTTATTAACCAATAATATTTACAGCACACAGAGGGGACTCCCACATCACATGTTAATGCAGACACGGGAGTGGAAACTTCTGGGGAACACAGACACCTAATGGGGGCAACTTTATTCTTTCCTACCCCACACAAGAGTGGTCCAATTAATGACTCAGAAAATGTTAGTTGAGGAGCTGGGGAGATGGCTCGATGTTAGGGACTCATGCTGCTTTTGCAGAGGACCCAAGTTTGAATCCTAGCACTCATATTTGGGGGCTCACTACCTCCTACAACTCCAACTTCATAGGAATCTGACTCCTCCGGCCTTCCTGGTCACCTCCACAGAACACACACACACACACACACACACACACACACACACACACACAGAGTTAGTTTAACTGGTGTTTCTTTACCAGATAAGGGGTTTGAATAAACTTTTTTTTTTTAAAGGAAGATGCGTGTTCACGTTTATGGGCCGAGGAAGAAGTTATTGGGAAAGATTTGGTTGAGGAGACATTGCAAGCCCTCAGAGATATAAGGCTGGAAAGAAAAAGTTATGATCTATGAAGGAGGGAGGCAGGCCCAGATAGATGTTGTTGCAGGTAGATGTGTGGTGGAGTTGGTTAGGTGAAGGGTTGCACCCATGATAGCCCATGGCATAGATAAAATTCTCCAAGAAAAACGACACCTGGGAGTGGAGAGGTACATACAGCAGTAATGAACACCAAAGGCGGAGAGAGGGCGCTGAGGGCACAAACCAAGGGCCGAGTTAAGGAGCGACCTGGGGCTGCAGCGGCCCCTAGCGTCAGGTTTTGGTGATACCTTCCAGGGTTGAAAAGACCAACTGGAGAAAGATGGGTGGGTATGCCAGTATTCTCCAGGAACAGGATCCGGAGTCAAATAACACCACCCTCGGATTCCTTTCAAAGCTCCCCTGCAAAGCCCCACTTTTTCAGTGAGCAGTTTTTAGCTTGTTTTCTACTTTTAATTGCACAGCACTTTTTATCAGGACAAAAATAACGGGTCATGTTCATACCAAGCTGAGAAAGTCGGGGCTTGATAACTTTATCTGCAACACAAAACCCGAATTAAAAAACAAAACAAAACAAAACTGTACAGTCAACATCACTTGGGCCGGGCTCTGTGCCGGCTGCTTTACATACACTGTTTTACCTCATCCTCAAAAAAAAAAAAACAACAAAAAAAAAAAACCACAAACAAAAACCATGGAGTGAATGCTGCCTTTTCCCACCAGAGGTCTGAGGCCATTTGTCCGAAGTCACATGGTTGATACAGCGGAGTCCTGGAAGTATCCTGAAAGCATTCACCTCTTTGCTTTTGGCTACTCAGGTGAACGCAGGTCCATGAGAACACGATCCCGTCCCATATTGTGAGTGCTCACAGTGTTGAACACTTACGGTAACGGCAGTAGGGCTGACGTCTGGTGCCCCGCGCGCCACCCAGTGACCCGCACGCGTGATGCTCACGTGCACTGTCATCCCCGCTTCCTTCGGGAAGGATGAGGCCGCCTTAAATCCTCCGAGGGGGGCCTAGGGCGAGACTATCTGGCTTCGATTCCTTTTGTCTGGACATCTGATCGGAAGGTCCGGAGGGCGGGGAGGAGTGGGCGGAGTCGGCACTCAGGAAAGGCTGTGGATTGGCTGGGACGGACATTGGGCGGAGCCTTGCGGCGGTGGGCGGAAGCGAGAAGCCGCAGCTACCGCGTAAACCTCTTGACTTCTCGGAGCCACCGCCGGCCGCCTGGGAAAGCCGGCGTTGCTCTAGGCGGCGGCTTCGGGCGGAGCAGGGTGAAGAGGAGGCCGGGGTGGCGGGAGGCCGGCGGGGCCGGGGCGGGAGGCGAAGGTAAGGGAGGCGTCGCGGCGTGGGCCGGCGGGGCCCGCAGTGGGAGGAAGGCCGGCGTGGATCGCCGAGCGCGGCGGGAGGGATGGCGAGGGCCCGAGGCTCTGAGGCCGAGGCTCGGCCAGGGAGCTCGGAAGACCAGACGGGGAGCGACTGGCTCCTGAATATCTGCTGGCCCTGTGTGTGGGACAGGATGGGAGCTGGTTGGGCACCTCCTGCTGTGGCTTCCTTGACACACTGAAAGTTCTCTTGCCCCTCTGTTTCCCTGATGCACGAACTTATTTCGGAGGGGGACCGCCTTCCCTTCCTCTGAGCCTGTGAGCTCAGTCTCAGAGGTGCAGCTCTAGGCTGGAAAAGAAAGTTCTGACCCACAGCAACCATTCCAAACTTGTGTGTCCATCAGATTAAACGCTGACTTTCGAGGCTTTTTCACTTCAACTTTGCCTTTTTTGAGGAAGAGACTTGATTTTAACAGTCGATCTCCCTTTCCCAAGAGAGGATGAAAATCAAACTTGATGGATGCATTTAGAAATTTAG
This sequence comes from Ondatra zibethicus, assembly GCA_004026605.1. Taxonomy (NCBI): domain Eukaryota; kingdom Metazoa; phylum Chordata; class Mammalia; order Rodentia; family Cricetidae; genus Ondatra; species Ondatra zibethicus. The sequence goes on from PVIU01004034.1 coordinate 33,850, forward strand.
GGTCTTCTGCCCTATTTAGGTTCTTAAGACATTCAGGGAAGGTGCAAATTCTGTACAAAGCAGGTCATTGCTGGGTATCTTGTGTGTTATGTATTAAATGATAAAGGTTGATTCATTAGGTGCGTCCTGTGTTGGTATGATATTGACAGTAGAGGTAGGCACATAGCAATCCACACCATCGTTTCCCATTTATTTGAATCCTTTCCAGCATTCCCACTTTTCCTCTAACACCCCCCACCCCATAAAGACGGAGGGAGGGATTCTTAGTTTATTTTCTTTCTCTTAGGTTCAGGCTTGTGACAAAGGTCAGGCTTTTTTTTTTTTTGAGAAGCAAGACAAATTTCTTGAGGTTTTTCCCCCCTATTTTTTGGGTTTTCTTTAGTGTTTCTGTTGTGCTCGGGTCGAAAATAAACAACCCTCCCTCTTTTTTTTTTTTTTTTTTTTCCAAGACAGGTTTCCCCTGTAGCTTTGGAGCCTGCCCTAGAACTCACTCTGTAGACCAGGCTGGCCTTGAATTCACAGAGATCTGCGTGCCTCTGCTTCCTCAGTGCTGGGACTAAAGGCCTGTGCCACCATTGCTCGGCCCAAAAACCCTTTCTTCATGGAAGCGAACATTGCTTGCTGTCCTGCCCTGATAGATAACGTTTGAGAGTTGTACTTAAGAAAAAAAACTGACCCCAGAAAACGACTAGGGTGACACTTGGATTTTCACCTAAAGTTTTCATATGGGCTGATGAGTCAAGTTATTTTCTACACTTTAATAGTGGATTAGTTTTCTTGTTGCTTCACCAAGATACTGTGTAGTAAGTCTGCATATATCATTTTCTTCTTGTAATAAAAAGAGACAAACAGTTTTTGACATTGCAGAAGTTGTTGGAGGAGTAGGTTAATATTTCTAATTATGTATGCAGAAAGAGCCATGCTTTACAGCATAAATAGTTATCATGCTGCTAAAAATCAGTTGTAATTTTTTGGATGCTGGTGGCATGTAATTACTGAGATTAATTCTATGTGATTGTATTTATGTTTTAGAGATAGCACTTGCTGTGTGCTTTCATGCTAATTTTTACCTTCGTATTTTCAAAGCTTAATGAATGTTCTGGCTATGGATGACCTTTAGAAGTAATTCAAAGACTCCTTAAGTAGATTGGTTACTGTGCTTTTGTTGGTACTTTTGTGGAATTGGAATAGGTTGTGTTTAGAAACTGAGGGGTTTTATTGCCATTATATCCTTCTCTCTGGTGAGGTCTGTAAGACAAAATATAACAAAACCTTGAATTTTACTTGATCAGTCATCATCTTAACCGTTTATGCTGGAGCATCAATTATCACGATAGTTTATGTCAGCTTGACACAAGCTAGAGTCTTCAGAGAGGAGGGAGCCTCCATCAAGAAAATGCTTCCAGAAGATGGGCCTTAGGCAAGTGACTGAGTGACTAATGGGGAAGACACCAGTGTGGGTGGTGCCATCCCTGAGCTGGTGGTCCTGAGCTCTATAAGAAAGCAGCCCGAGCAAGCCTTGGTGAGCACACCAGTAAGCAGTTCTCCTCTACGGCCTCTGCCTTGGTTCCTGCCTCTATCCTGACCACCTTTGACAGTGAACAGTGATATGGAACCTTTCTTCCCCAGGTTACTTGGGTTATTGTTTTATCATAGCAATAGTAACCCCAACTAGACAATGCTTTGCATTGTCTCCCAGTGGAACATGGCACTAGAGGTTCTCCTTCCCCGTCTTTCTTCTTTTCCCTTCCTTTTATTCCCCTACTCCATTGCCTTTCTCTGCTCCTTTCTCCCCTATCCCTTCCAATAAGCACTTGTTGCCAAAATCCCATCAAAGCCAATGGTTTTATTTCTGCTTTTTAAAATTATCAGTGACATTACTAATCTGGTAAAATCTTCAGTGTTAAGAGAACACAGCTAGAATTGGAAGTCTGTGAAGAGCTGCAAAAATAATTTTGATCATTAGCAAACTATTGAGAATTTTGTGCCAGGACTTGGAGTAGTCACAAGCTGGCTACAGTCTCTGATCCGCCCAAAGAAAATTGTTTCACATTTGGTGTACCTTAGTTGCCACAGCTATTAAACATAGAAATAAGGCTTGCTTATGTGACTTCCAGGAGTATTGATAAAATAAAATGAATTGATAGATATGATTGTGAAGGAGACCTTTTTTTGAAGTGTGTCATGTCCATCTTTGTGCAGTGTAGCATCCTAATGATTGGCACAGCAAAGGATGCTTAACTTTCGGTCTAAAGGAAGGAAAAAGCCCCAGGGCTTTTCTGTACCTTCTGGTTGGTGATTAGACTTAACTGCTTTGACCAGTTACTTTTTTGGTTATATACTTTTAAGAAGGTCATTACCTTAATATCTTATGAGTTTAGGCTGGGGGGCGGGATTGTAGAAATCCCAAGTTCATGTGCCTGAGAGGGAAGCAAATTTTAAATTAACTTTAATTGTAAAAATAATTAGAATGGTCTCCAAAGCTATAGAGAAACCCTGTCTCAAAAAAAAACAAACAAAAAAAATTAGAACGGTAATATTTTAAATTAGCTTGGCCACATAGCCATATTTTTTTTAAGGTGTTGAGGATTTTTTCATCTAGACTGCAGTTTTTTTTTAAAGATTTATTTATTATGTATATAGTGTTCTGCCTGCATGTATGCCTGCTGCCAGAAGAGGGTACCAGATTTCACATAGATGGTTGTGTGGTTGCTGGGAATTGAACTCAGGACCTCTGGAAGAGTAACCAGTGCTCTTAACCTCTGAGCCAGCCCAAGTAGTGTTTTTTAAGCCTGAATTTGAATATGTGAAAATAGATTTCATTACTCTTTGGTGTTTATTGGTACAAATTATCACACAGTTGGGCTGTGTGGATATTTGCCTGTTCTTCGGATGGCTTCTAAGGAACCTCTTTCAATTTTACCCCATTTTCTTTGTAGACTCATGCAATGGCCACAGATGATAAGAGTTCCCCGACCCTGGAGTCTGCTAGTGATCCGCCTCACTCCCCCACTAGTCCGTCTCACCTCACTCATTTCAAACCCTTGACTCCTGACCAGGATGAGCCCCCCTTCAAGTCAGCGTACAGTTCTTTTGTAAATCTTTTTCGTTTTAACAAAGGTAAGATTTATTTCTAAAAATCAGAAAATGCAGTTTTGATTCTTTGCATTCAGTGTTGTGCTGTGCTGTTGCAAAGCAGTGAGATATTAACAAGGTGGTAGCTTTAATCACAGGTCACTAAGTCTTTAGAAGGAAAAGGTAGTGTTTCATTGTAATCTGATTAATTATTTGTGTGAATTGAGTTTAAAATGGTTAAGGAGGTCCTTTTTAAAGAGAAAGCAGTTTTCCATATTTTTTCTGTTAATGTGCTTCAACTTAATAAGTTTACAGAATGAAACTTATTGTGAGGGAGGTGTTAATAACACAGATTTTAATTAAAACAATAAAATTAAACAGCAGTGCATGGTTTATACATTTAAAAAATTAGAAGCTGCCACCAGGCCTGTAGAGATTTAACACTTACTGGATTAAGTTTAAGTGATATCAAATGAAAAAATAATTTAAAAATGAGTTCTTGAATAGTATATTGTTTTTTAACCAGGAAGAATTAAAAAAAAAAAAAGCAGCCTTATCTTGCCCTCAGTTTGCCTTTTTTTTGTTTGTTTGTTTGAAGACAAGAGTCCAGTGTTTAGCCTGAAACTCACTGTGTCTCTGGCTTGATCAAGAGGCTGTCTTCGCGTATTAGTCTCCTGAGAGTCAGGATTACAGGCATGAGCTACCATCCTGATTCATTTGGCTTTCTTGTTTGAAATGTGTTAGAATAACAGTTTTTGACCTTTTCTTTAAAATATTTAAAAATTAGGACTTGTGTGCATGTGTGATCGCCTGCAGAGGTGAGGAGAGGGCTATGGTGGTTAGCAGCAGCGTGCACTCAGTTATGAGTTTAATACATGAACATACCGGCCCAAGTATTTTATCTGTCACTTTCTTGTTGAACTCTGGGCCTTAGCTTTTCAAGTAATTCCAAGTTTCCTTTGTCACAGAGAGAGGAGAAGGGGGCCAAGGAGAACAGCCGTCTCCGAATGCAAGTTGGTCCAGCCCTCAGATCCCTTCGAGGACACAGTCTGTGAAGTCGCCCGTACCTTATAAAAAGCAGCTCAACGAGGAGCTCCCGCGGCGCTCTTCAATGCTAGGTAAAGCAGCGTCTTACCCTCTTTGTGTGTGAATCTTCATCATGTGTTTCTAGGTCAGATACTAACAATTTTCCTGTTTCTTGGAATAGTTAAGTACTCTAAAATAAGTAAAACTTGGGTAATAAAAGAATTTTTTAATACTTGAAGCGCTCTTCATCATGTTCTTAAAGTTGGATTATGCAAGCACTGATTGTCTTGACTGAATTTTGATTAATTGCTTGCTTGGGTTTCAGCAGAGAATACTTTGCCACATCCCCAGGAGAACACAGGTTAGTTCCAGCTTTACAGATGGATTCTGCACCTAATCTTGGGATGCTGATGAAGTGTGATGCGCATGCCACTGGCTGCCGAACACTGTCAAACTGCATTGGTGGGCTGCTCGTTGGATTGCTCTTGGCCTGTCATTGCTGGGGCTCACACTGTCTGTGTGGCTGAGTACACTGCTTCTCTTGCCTGCTTGTTTCCATGCAGTCGTCGCAGTCATTTTCCTGCCCTTCTGAGGTGTGGGCTGGCAATCTGTGCTTCAGTTGAGGGACTGTGGTGGTTCCTGTTAGACTGTTCAGCTCGGTGAGGTGGTTTGCTTAACTAAGGTGATAGAAGAAGGGGAGTGGCAGTGATTCCCTAGAGAGGAGAGGCCGCAGTGTTGGGGACCAAGTGTCCCCAAACCCCGTGTCTGTCCTGTCTGGCCACTGACTTCCACGAAATGCTCGAGTGAGCATTACTTGTGTCAGGGTGGCTGGCAGAGAGTTTTATTGCTTGTTGAGACTGGATGGTGGGGAAGGCAGACGTAGAAGAGCACTTTTGCTGAAGGACTAGAGCAAAGCTGACTGTGTCACGCCCACAGGTTTTCCAGGGCAACCACCTCTGCCCAACTTATATCATTTTGAAAGGAAGAGTTGGGAGATGGGGACAGAGGATTTTCTTTTCATTCCAGATCACGCAAGTTTAACCTTAACTTTATTAAAATCCCCTTAAACCTGACCCGTGGCTTGGGAGGATAAGGCAGGAGGATTGCAAGTTCAAAGCCAGCCAGGAAATATTAGCAGATTCTAGGCCAATATAGACTCCATAGTGAGACTATCTTAGGGGAAGAAGCAAAAACAAGTTACAGCAACAAAACCTGGCCATGGCAACACTGTGTTGTATTTGTGGATGCTCTTCTGCTCAGATTCTATGCCGAATTAAACGTTACTGTCTGAAAGCTTTCATTTATTTCCTTCTCCTTGCTAAACAACTCACATTTAGTTTTTCACATAATACCAAGCTATTCTTTGCTGCAGAGGGAGGAACAGTGGGCCAAAGAGCAGTCTCTGGGTTTCTTCACTTGTGAAATTGAGGAATTGGACTAGAATCCTTGTAGTCTTGTAGGGGTTGCAGAGTTGTAGCTTGCCAGAATTTGCTTTTGTTGTTAGGATAAATCTGAACTGTTTGTCCATAGGCAGAGCTTGGATGACCTCCTTCACTGTGGTTCCCACACTCCTTACTGTCCAACAAGTCTACTTGCTTCTTGGAATTTTCCCTTGGAGGTCTTAGACCTCAGAAGCTTGGGACTGCTTCGTCACATACATTTTCCCCCCACTACATGTCTAACTCTACAGTTTGGTAGTTTTCCTATCTTAGGGAAGTTACTTGATTTTCTAGAATCCATTTTACAGATGCAGTAGCTAATGGTGCTTGTCTGAGGGCAAGGGTCTCTTCTTCCACTGAGGCCAAGCAGGGTCTCACTGCTCATTCTTTCCCAGTGGAAAATATTTATACTTTTTTCTCTTCCAAGGAGCTAAATGCAAAGGACTTCACAACTTACTGCCTGTGCCAGGAAGCACCTCTATTATGATTCTTTAGAATTTATAATCATGGAGAGTTTTTTTTAATCATTTGAGACTCAAGAAAAATTGAGTTGTTGTAATACATGTTATTAACAGCACATCTGAGATCTGTGCTGCAATTAAGATAGGTGCAGTTTAGATAAGGTGTTATTTTAGTGATTCAACTGCCTTAAATTCTTGATGCATTTGAATTTATATAGCAACCTCTCATTCTTTGTAATTCCAACCCCCCCCCCCAAACTCATCTATTAGAAAACTAGCAAATGATGAGATAGATTCAGGATGGGATATTTTTCCATTTTATAGAAATTTACCTTCCCTGTACGACATACCTTCTAGATCCCCGAGTAGATACTTAAAGCCATAGGCAGTTTCAAAGCTTTAATATATGATGTTTTTTCCACTGTGCAGTGAAACCTATGATAAAGTTTAATTCATAAATTAGACCAAGAGATTAATAATAGTAATGCTAACCAGCACAGAGGTAACAATATAGTAAAATCATGTGAATGTGATCTGTTTCTCTTGAGCTAGGACAGATATTAATATTTTCAGACTCTATGACCCAGAGTTACTGAAACCTTAGGAAGTAAAAGTGCGGTAGGGAGGAGTTATGTTAAGTTGGAGGGACTCCACAGGTTGTTAGATTAATGTGCTTAAGCTAACAAGAATGCTCATCTTTTCTTGTCAAGCCACCTTCATTTCCCCCTGAGGGTTTGAAATTGCTGTAGCCAGGTATAGATAGAAATCTCACTTGTGATTTTTGTCTAAAGTAAAAGAATAGGTGGCAGCTATGGTAGTCGTACTCTGTTCTGCTACAGAGCTAGAATTTGGGCTTGTTTTATTATCGTTAGATTTGGTTTCATATTGTTATCACAAATGTAAGTGATCTCTTGCAAGGTTGAGGAGGTGGTGGTATGGGTGTGGGCTGGGGAAGAGTAGAATCAAAGCTTTGGCAGATTTAATCTGCTTGGACATTGGTCATATTTTATCATCCTGGATGTCCTATAAGGCATGCTTGGATCTTTGGAAGGCTGGCCGATAAAATTTCTTTCTGATGATCTGCTATGGAACAGAACAGTTTGGTCCCATTGCTTACTTATTTGACTTTTAGACCAAGTTAAAATAATTCTCCGGGATTACTTTTTCTTCTGTTCAATGTCTCCCAGGTGTTTGTTATTTATTTGGTTGGGAAAAAAGTGTGCAAGAAATCATTAATAAATTCTGGGCATGTAAGTAATGCTTCCATTTCCACCCTCAAAATCCTCAATCATTTAAGATAGTTCTTAGTACTTAACTACATTAACATTGTGGTTTATGTGTCATAAGACATACTTGAAAAAACTTATTACTCTTGATAAAGATCAGTTTTAATTATAATCAAGTGTTAATGGCTGGGACAACACGTGTGTGCTCACAATAGGGTATGATATTTATTATATTACACATGTATAGTGTTTGATATGTTTACTAGAAACTATAAAACAATTAGTGTTAATTTTTTAAATCTGATTCAGACTCAAGAAGGAAAGTAGAACCAGCCTTTGGAGGTCATGACCCACGTACAGCTGTTCAGCTTCGAAGCCTCAGCACAGTATTAAAGCGCCTCAAGGAAATCATGGAAGGGAAGAGCCAGGTACTGTAGCTGCTTGGGAGAATTTTATTAAGTACTCATGGAGATCATGCCATACCCTTTGGCAATGGCATCATGCCACTTAAATGAAAGTTTATTATTTCTTCTGATTCTGAATACCAGAGTTTGACACATAAATTCTTAATTTTCTTTTTAAGTGTAGTCTGTTTCTTATTTGCCCTTCTTAAATTTTGTTTCGGTGTTTGCTTTTTAGGCCAATGTTAGTACATATTCTCACATGTGGCTTTGTCAACAAGCTTTATTATTATTTTTTTTTTTCAAATGCTCACAGTGTCTTTTATTCAATCCCCATTATTACAAAAATCATAATGATTCCATTAATTTTTAATCAAATCTCAAGGAAAAATTGACAAGCTTTATTATTTTTGTTCATAAATATGGTTCAGGTTTCCTTTTGTCCCTATAGATATCTGGTTGGATCCAGTACATTGTTTTTAGAAAGCCTTCCCTTCAGTGGCTGCATTATAGCTTATCAGAAGTTCATACGCTGTGTTGGCATGCCACTCTTTCCTGTACTATAGTTCCATATTTTATGTCCTTGTACTAATACCCTGTGTAGAGTTATTTTAGCTTTAGAATGAGTTCTAATAGCAGGTGAGGTAAGTACTTCAATTTTTCTTCTTCAAGATTGTATTGGTTATTTTAATCTTTTTGCATTCCATCTGAAGAACTAGCTTGACAAAAGACACGTTCTAAGATTTCATTTGTCATTACAACTTAATACTTATATTTTCAAGAAGCCGCCACACAATTTTGTTTTTGTTTTGTTTTGTTTTTGTAGGACAGTGACCTGAAGCAATACTGGATGCCAGATAGCCAGTGTAAAGAGTGCTATGATTGCAGTGAAAAATTTACCACCTTTAGGCGCAGACACCATTGCAGATTGTGTGGGCAGATTTTCTGCAGTCGTTGTTGTAATCAAGAAATCCCTGGAAAGTTTATGGGCTACACAGGTAAGTGTATTTACTTCACAGTATCATATTTAAAAGTCAAATTATGAAATAGCTAAATAGAAGGCCAATATTAAGCCATTTTTAAATTTTGTGCTTTATATTTATGTATTAGGGTATTATAGTGAGGAAAAGAGATACAGCTTTGATTTTAAGAACTTTATATTTGAATAGTAAAAGAGATGAGAGTGTTCATAAGTAACTAGAGTAAAAATATAGATATTGTAAAAACATATAGCAGCATTAGAGATTATTAGATAAGTAGATTTTAAATTTATATTTCTATAGAGTTTTTATTCACAAAGTAAAGGTTGCCCTTGACTGCATGGTAGTGTACTTTGTCAAATTGTATTTTATTCATATTATTTTATTGGGAATGTGGTGAAATTGTAGTAATGGAGAAAGTTCAAGGATGGAGGTTTGTTAATTGAATACGGTCAGTGCTCAGGTTAATACTTAACAAACCCCGTGTGAGGGTGTTGGATTCCTTGGAACTGGAGTCACGGACCAGTTGAGAGCTGCCATGTGGGTGCTGGAAATTGAACACTGGTCCTCTGGAAGAGCAGTCAGTGCTCAACTGCTGAGTCTTCTCTCCAACTGAATTTTCCTTATTTTTTATGTCTGTCTTCATAAGCAATTCTCTTCTCTTTAACTCTGATTTTTTTTTTTTTTTCTGAGACAGGGTTTCTCTGTGTAGCTTTGGTGCCTGTCCTGGAACTCACTCTGTAGACCAGGCTGGCCTGCACTCACAGAGATCCGCCTGCCTCTGCCTTCCGAGTGCTGGGATTAAAGGTGTGTACCATCACCACCTGACTTTAATTTTAACTGTTTTTATTCACCTATTTGAAGTTTGAGACTCTTGGCAATCTTAGTTTAGCAAGCAACACGGCAGCAGAAAATAAGCACTTCTTCCTGTACAGTTTTTGTTTTAAATTTGTTTTATACTGTAATTCCCAGGAGATTAAACCCAGGGCTTTGTGTATAGCTACATTCCTAGCCAATCTGTAAGGTTCATGAGCTGGGAATTTGAGTCCTTAAGCTCATCCTTTTTTCTACTTTGTGTTGTACATTTAGGAGTAATGAACTAATCTCATACTTGTTATTTTAACAGGAGGTTTGTTAAGTATTAACCTGAGCACTGTCCGTATTCAATTAAGAAGATCTAGAGTTATTGTCTTGCAAGTCTTTATTTCCCTACCACTTTCTCAGTGTTCTCTTTACTATTGGAAATACTCACTAATACTTTTATTTTTCTTTAGTTTTTTTAAAAAAAATTAAATTATTTTATGTGCATTAGTGTTTTGCCTGCAAGTATGATGTATGTGTGTTATGGATGTGCCTAGTGTTCACAGAAGTCAGAAGAGGGCATTAGATCTTTGGGAACTGGAGTTATGGATGGTGTTGGGAATTGATCCTGGGTCTTCCTCAAGAGCAACAAAGTGCTGTCAACCACTGAACCTTTTCTCCAGCCCTTTCATTAATTCTTTTAAATTGAATCTAATTAGAGAACCAATTTCAGAAACTTGAGGAGCCAATTCAGAAAACTTATCCCTAAGATACTGTGTCTATAAAACCGTTCTTGGACTGAGTCAGTAGAGTCAGGTTTCTCCAGAGAGTGGAACTGATGGGTGGACTGAGAGTTACCTGTAGTCAAGGAATCGGCTCAGGTGCATGTGCAGCCGTGAAGTCTAAGTCGAAGGGGTTAGTCAGGGGGCTGGAAACTAGGATCCCAGGTTTTGTGCTGAGACAGAATTCCTTTAGCAGAAGCTAGGAGCCCAGGTTTTGTGCTGAGACAGAATTCCTTTAGCAGAAGCTAGGAGCCCAGGTTTTGTGCTGAGACAGAATTCCTTCGGCTTTGGAAACTCTGTACTCGAGGCCTCAGTTGATTCGGATGGGAGTCATGCTGTGGACAGTTAACTGCTGTCAGATGAACGTCAGCCTTCAATAACACTGGAAAACAACAAAACCAAATGAGCTTCAACATTAGTGTTGGAACAAAAGTTTGTGTTGTCAAATTGAACCTTAAGATTAGCCCTTGCAAGTGAAAAATGTATATTGGATACAATTACTTGCAAAGACCCAGAAAAAAATGTAAAATACCTGGAATATTGATAGATAGAAAAATTAATGAATTGGCCCGGTGCTTTGGCACATGCCTTTAAGAACAACGCTCAAGAGGCAGAGATAGGTGAATCTCTCTGAGTTTGAAGCCAGCTTTGTCTATGCAATGAGACATTGTCTCAAAAAGTAGAAGGAAAATCAATGAGTTTTATAGAGAATCAGTGAGAATTAAGCTGCTGTTATTGGTGGTAATAGCAGGAACATCTGCATTTATCATACAGCTTTTAAATTGCATAGGTGTCAGTTGTCTCCAGTGAACTATAGATTCTGCAAGGCAAGGACATGTCTTGTCAATCTTTGTCTGCCTTCCAACAATTCTAGGCATGTGTTCAGTAGTCCTTTGCTGATGAACGAACATTCTTCATGGAATGAAAGCTTTTGTGGTCAGGCTTGGCTCTGTTTTTTGATTTGATAGTTTTAATAGTTAACTGGTTAAGGGAGTTTATTGTTTATAGTCTAACCTAGTCTTTGCTGTGATAAAAATTGAAGGGCTTTCTGCAGAGAATAATTTTGCTTTCTTATTATAGTTAAGTTTGGGACAGCAGTAGTGATTATCAGAGCACTTTTATTTATCCTAGACCAAAGAACGCTTTATTTTTTTATTGTTTACTGAATCATGATTAAAATGAATATATTTGTCTTTACTGAATTTTAGATAAATTTCATCTGCTAAATTATAATGTTAGAAATTAGTAAACTGTTGACATTTTATTTTGATTAATATACATATATAATTTGATTAAACAGAATTATATAACAGTTATCTTAAAATGAGACAATAAAAGTAGTATACTTGGTAGTAATTTATGGTAAATGTATATTGAATTTTTGGAAATATTTTGTATTACTTCAGATTTTTAATATTAATGATAAATTTAAGTATAATTGTTAAATGACATGCTGTTTAGTGAACAGCTATTTGTCTTGCTACTTAGTGGTAGGCTAAGTTCTGAGAAATGTATTCTTAGGAATTTTTGTTTTTGTTTGAACATCATAGAGTATACTTAGGAATAGCTAGATAGTAAGTTAGTAAGTTGCCTCCAGTGACCTATAAATTCTGTAATGACAGGGAATGATCTCATTATTAGAACAAAAATTATCAAGTCAAGAAACAGAGCCAAGGCCCTGTGGTGGTGGTGCACGCTTTTAATCCCAGCACTCGGGAGGTAGAGGCAGGTGGTGAGTTCAAGGCCAGCCTGATCTACAAGAGCTAGTTCCAGGACAGCTAGAGCTGTTACACAGAGAAACCACAAATGCATTGTGGTCATTGAAGAGTGTCCACTAGACATGCCCTTCCTTCTGGTTTTTGAGCTACAGTACCATATAACTCAGGCTAGTTCTGAAAACCTTATCCTCTTGTCTCTGCCTACGAGAAGGCCTTTTCTTCCTACCTCCACATACCAGGTGGGTGCCACTATGCACCACTTTGTTTGAGATGGTGTCACTGTGTTGCCCAGGATGTGCATGTATGGTCTTCCCAATACCAACATGGCCCCTCAAAACAGTAAACTCTTATTTTGGTAAATAGAAAAAAATGATAAAAAAATATAGTAAAGATAGAAACCAGTGACATAGTTATCTTTTTTTTTTTTTTTTTTGAGACAGGGTTTCTTTGTGTAACAGCCCTGACTGTCCTGGAACTTACTTTGTAGACCAGGCTGTCCTCGAACTCACTGAGATCCTTCTGCCTCTTGCCTGCCTGCTGGGATTAAAGGTGTGCACCCCCACTGCCTGGCTAGTTGTTTATCATCAAGTGGTATTTATATCATGTGTTTTACAGTTTCATGACTTACAGATCAGTAAGTTTCTTTAAGTCAGCCTCAGCAAAAATGTGAATAATATGCCACCCTAAACCGTTATGATGGCTGTTGGACCAGGCAGTAAGAAGTTTTCAGCCCCACTACAATCTCGTAAAACCACTGTTGTATGATGTGGTTGGTTGTTAACTGAAATGTCATATGGTACTTGGTGTATTTTGCCTCTTAGTACACTGTATTGTTATGGAGTCACATCAAACAGTGTTTTATAAAAATGAGTAGAAATGAAACTTATTTTGGGACAGGACTGTGTCCAACAAAATGGTTGAAAGTATTAAGGAATGTTGTTTGTACTTCTAGGAACGATTTCTGTGGTGTTACAGGTTGAACTCAGGGCCTCATGCGTTCTAGGCAAGCACTCCATCACTAAGCCACACTCTTAGTGAGAACATTTCATTTCTATTTCACTAGGGCATTTCTTTTAGTTTGAACCCTCTGTGTCCTGTTGTGTGTAGGACTATTCTCTATTAGGTAAAAGCTGTGCTAGTAGATGGAGGAAATCTACAAGACCTATTCCCCGAAGACGAGCTACGTGGCTGCTGGGAGAAGCGCAGTCAGTCTTCTCCAGGCACAGCCCTGATAGGCCATCCAGTCCCATGCCGTCAGCCCTAAACACATCTGAATACATCAGGCTCTATTTTTTAAAATTTTTTTTTGCTCTCCTTCCGGCCTCTCCCCTCCCCCCTCAAACTCTCTCCCATGGTCCCTATGCTCCCAATTTACTCAGGAGAGCTTGTCTTTTTCTACTTCCCATGTAGATTAGATCCATGTATGTCTCTCTTAGGGTCCTCATTGTTGTCTAGGTTCTCTGGGATTGTGATTCATAGGCTGGCTTTCTTTGCTTTATGTTTAAAAACCACTTATGAGTGAATACATATGATAATTATCTTTCTGGGTCTGGGTTACCTCACTCAGTATGATGTTTTCTAGCTCCATCCATTTGCCTGCAAATTTCAAGATGCCATTATTTTTCTCTGCTGTGTAGTACTCTAGTGTGTAAATGTACCACATTTTCCTTATCCATTTTTTGGTCGAGGGGTATTTAGGTTGTTTCCAGGTTCTGGCTATGGCAAACAATGCTTCTATGAACATAGTTGAGCACACATCCTTGTGGTACGATTGAGCATCCTTTGGGTATATACCCCAAAGTGGTATTGCTGAGTCTTAAGGAAGGTTGTTTCCTAATTTTCTGATAAATCGATCAGGTTGTATTTTTTACATGCCTGAGTGCTTACGTGCCTGTGTGATGACAATAATTATAGAAGAGCTCATGAATTTGAGAGGGAGTTGGGGGACATGGAATGAGCTGAAGGAGAAGAAGGAGGGGTGGAAATGATGTGAATACAGTACTCACCTATGAAATTCTCAAGAGTTTTTTTAGTTAAAAAGATGTGCTCTATTCTGGAGACCATTCTTCAGAGCTATATGATAGGGACCTTAGCATTATTTCATCCCTACTTACTATCTAGGGACAATAAGTTGTTTCTGTTGTTATTTACTATATTAGATCTGTTCTCATTGAAAGTACTACCTCTGATAGATCCCTCATTGCATGAATACAGTTTGAAAAAATATTCTTACAGCCATAATTTTCTATTATTGTTGGGTCAAATTTTCTTAACTGTTATAGATACTTGAAGTAATTGAGAAGCTTGGATGAATTGATCATAATAATAAATGTGACACGTACAGCAACCCAGAAGCATTCCACTTATTTGGAATGCCTTTTTGGTAGTCTTTACTTGAAGATACTTCCTTTTATTAAAGTACCTATTAACACAAAGATTTAAAATATTTTATTAAGTAATATATTACTGATACTTTTCCTTATTATTTTTCCTCCTAGGAGACCTCCGAGCGTGCACATACTGTAGAAAAATAGCCTTAAGTTATGCTCATTCCACAGACAGTAATTCCATTGGAGAAGACTTGAATGCTCTTTCAGATTCAGCTTGCTCTGTGTCTATACTTGATCCAGGTGAACCTCGGACACCTGTTGGGAGTAGAAAAGCTAGTCGAAACATATTTTTAGAGGATGATTTAGCCTGGCAAAGGTACTGTCACTTGAATATAATTTGATTTAAATGAGAAATGCTTAGTCCTGTGACCTGTATTTTTCATTAACATTTATTTTTCTTATTATCTGCCAGTTTACTATTTTTTCCAGTTCATGTTCAGGAAGATCATAGATGTTTATGGATGGTGATTATATTAGCATTGAAATATAAGTGCATGAGAGGAGAGTTTTTATACCGGTGTATTTGCTCTTCTACTATAAAACCAAGAACAGAATGTGTGCCGTGTGCATGGTCCTTGCAGTAGTTGGTGATGGGGCAGCAGAGCCATTGATATTAATAATCTCTGATGTCGTCCTCTTAGAGAAGGAGAGTGCTCCTCAGATCTGGGTCTGTTTTCGAATTCAGTTAGTGGTTTTTTTGTTGTTGCTGTTTTGAGTATTTGATGTGTTTATGTTTACACTGGAATAAATTCAAGGTTCATCACTTATTTTCTTTAGGAGAATTATCTTCTTACAGATGGTTCCTAATTTTTCCATGTCAACAATCTTAGAGTTTTAATTGCTTTTTCCTTTTTTTGTTTTGTTTTGGCTTTTGAGACTGAGACAGGGTTTCTCTGTGTAACCCTGGCTGTCCTGGAACTTACTCTGTGGTCCAGTCTGGCTTTCATGAGTGCTGGGATCGAAGGCATGCACCACTATACCCATTTTAACTAACATTCTTCTGATGAGTAATTTTCTTAGTTACTTTTTAACAAAGAGAAGAATAAGTATGTATTGCCTATTTAAAAAGAAATGAATTACAACTAATTCAGCATATGTGAGCCCAGAGACATAAGTAGAAAAGAAAATCACAAATCAAATATGCACTAAGATTCTAATTATATAAATGAAGATAAATGCCCAAGGATACAAATGCTATAATTATTAGTTACTTGTCTCATTACTCTAACACAGTCCCTAACAGAAGCAGCTTATAGAAGAAAGGGCTTGTTTTGGCTTACAGTTTCAGGGCATTTGGTCCATTATGGCAGAGGAGGTATGGCAGCAAGAGGAGGAGATGGCTAGTCTCCTTGTGTTCAGTCAAGAGACAGCAGTGAATGCCTGTTCTCAGTTCCATTTTCCCCTTTATTCAGTATGGGACCCCAGCTTATGAGGTGCTGCTGCCCACATTTACAGTGGGTCTGTCCATCTCAATAACCTAAGCCAGATAATCCTTCACAGACGTGCCTGGAGAGTGCTTCAGTGGTGATTGACAGTTAAGACTAATCATAACAGTGGCAAATGTAAATTTTTAGTAATCGTTTCATTGGGATTAGGGAAAAAGGTGGAACTGGGTAGGGAAGACAAACTCTTCAATATAGTGGTAATTGAGTCTTCTCTCTAAGTTGCTTGATGGGTCTTTTGATGTTTTCAGCATCGTAGTCATATTATACTTTGTACACATTTTATAAACTTAATTGATTCTATATTTACTAAAACAGTATGAAGATTACATTCTTTAGTTTATTTATTTTATTTTAGTTAACAATGCTTATTATTTGTGTGTGGTCCAGTTGTGTGATCTCAGAATTGGCAAGCATGATTTAGTAAAAACATCATGTGAGACAGAAGATGGACCTCAGAGACAGAATAATAGTTCAGTTTTGGGCGCTGTGTTAACAGTTTCATGTGCCATTCTCCTTTAGTCAGCACATCTTTTTGGTAGGAAATTGTTTCTTTTTTTGACAGATGTTGATGCTAAATTTCAGAAAGGTTACGTAGTGAGTCTGAGGTCACACAGCTAGTAAGAAATGGGCCTGTTCTTGGACCTTGGTTTGTTGGACTCTTTGGTACTATTCTTATGAGTTGTGGGACAGAGAATAGAATTTTGGAACACACATTTTTTTTTTTAACACAAATTACTTTCATCTTCTATATGTGGTATAGAAATGAGTTTTATAAGTTACCTATCCAGTCAGATTTGGCGTTTTATTGATATTCAGTACATTTAAAACATCAATATTAGAGATGAAACTGTGATTTTTTTTTTTTTTTTTTGAGACAAGGTTTCTCTGTGTAGCCCTGGCTTTTCTGGAAATCGATCTGTAGACCAGAATAGCCTTTTCTGCCTCCTGAGTGCTGGATTAAGTGTATGTACCACCACTGCCCAGTGAAACTGTACTTCTTGCCTCAAATAAATGAAAAGGACAAAAATGAACTGTATATAATCTCATTGTTGCAGGGAAAAATAATTTGCTTCAAAATTTGAAAGCATCTGCTTGCAGCCCCAAATGAACCCATTGTTTTCATTTTCTTTGTAGCTTGATTCATCCAGACTCCTCAAATAGTGCTCTTTCAACAAGACTTGTTTCTGTTCAAGAGGATGCAGGGAAGTCTCCTGCTCGAAATAGGTAAACTTCCAATAAAAGCTACTCTGATTTGTGTTTATGTCCATAGAAATGAGAACAGACGAATAAAAAGGTGATGGTGTCCTTTCTTTGTTTGGAAGTTTCTCTGTCAGCTATTCCTTGATGATTGCAGATATTGGGACCTTCTTTTGTCTTCTGGTTTAGTGAGGCATGTAGGCATTCTGTGAAAATGTGTACCAGGGAAACAGAATGGCAGATGCTCAAGGGGGACCACACCTGGTAGGAGTATGCAGTACTGTGTGCTGCAGTAGACTGTCTCAGGATGGATGAATGGTCAGGGCATTTTAATCTGGTCTCAGATGAGGAACTATTGAAAGTAAAAAAAAAGAGAAACAATTCAATTGCTTTGTAAGATTGAAAATTGCAAAAGTCTTTTGAGAATATGGAAATAAATGTCCATATATTTTCCATTAAGACATACTTAAATTTTGTCTGTTTATTTTAATACATTTTATATAATACTTTTAAAGAAACCATTCAAGAGTAATGCCATTGTTTTTTAGTTTTTTTGGTAAATAAGTTAAAAAAATGTTTTATGTTTGAGACAGGATCTTGCTGGCCTTGGACTCACTGTGTTCCCAGGCTGGCTTCTAACTTACAGTCCTAGCTCAATCATTGAGTGCCGGGGTTGTAGGCAAGCACTGCTCACACCAGCTGAGGATTCATCTTTGTTTTTTAGTAGCAGTTTTGGCTTCATAGCAAAATTGAACAGAAACTTGGAATCATACAGCATGTATATAGAAATAATGATTTCTTTCAGTTAGTAATGTGCACTTAAGTTTCCTCTATCTCTTCATGACTTACTGCATATTTTTCTTTGTTGCTAAGCAATATTCTAGTTTCTAGATGTGCCATAATTTATATGACTTCACCTTCTGAAAGACATCTGGGTAACTTCCATGTTTTGGCAGTTATATAGAAGACTGTGAACATCTGTGTGCAATTTTTTTTTTAAGTGAGACTTGTCTCATTATGTTGCTCTGTCTGTCCTGGAACTCAGAGAGAGCTATGTGTTCATACCTTCTGAGTTCTGAGATTGAAGGTGCACACCATACTCAGCTCTGTGTCATTTTGTTGTATGTGTGGATGTGGTTTTAAGTTCATTTGGGTAAATACCAGAAAGCATGATTGTGGGATCATATAGAAAGAACATGTTTAATTTTGCAGGGGATTACCAAACTTTCTTCTAGAACTGGCATTGCCGTTTTTCATTCCCATAGGCAGTGCAGAAGAGTTCCTCTTCTACCACACCATTTCCAGCATTGGTGTTGCCAGGGTTTTGTAATAAAGTTGCCATTTCCTGATAAGAATTGAACATTTTTTTCATTTGCTTATTTACCGTGTGTGTGTGTGTGTGTGTGTGTGTGTGTGTGTGTGTGTGTGTGTGTGTCTTCTTTGTAAAAGGAGTCCATTTTGTGTTTACATTATTTTTTTCACTGTTGAGTTGTAAGAGGTTTTATATATATATATACATGTATATATATCTATACATATATTTTTATACAAATATATTTTCTATATATTTATATATATAAACCTATCTTCTGTCTCCTAGCTTAGTATAATGGCCTTAAGGATGTGAAAAAGTGAGGCATGTAGGGCGGTGGTGGCGCACACCTTTAATCCCAGCACTCCGGAGGCAGAGGCAGGTGGATCTCTGAGTTTCAGGACAGCCAAGGCTACACAGAGAAACTCTGTCTCAAACAAAACAAAACAAATCTTCATTAAATGTATGATTTGCAAATACTCTTTAATGGTGGCTGGCCTTTTCATTTTTTGACATTGTTTATGGAGCATAAGTACTTAATTTTAATTGGTGTTATATCTAAGTAGCTATTACTATATTCATGGCATCTAGGTTTTCTCCTGTGTTATATCTTCTAGGTGTTTTGCAGTCTTGCATTTTATGTTTTGATTTGTGATCCATTTTAAGTTATTTTTTTGTGATGGGCATAACTTTTTTATATTTCTTTTTGTATATGTTCATCCATTTGGTCCAGTATCATTTATTGAAAAAAATCCTCTTTGTTCTTCTTTTGCCTTTGCTTCTTTATCAGAGGTCATTTGACTGTATTTTGAGGGTCTTGAACTCTGTTGTGCTTTATTGACATGTTTGTTTTTTGTTTACCAGTGTTTCATGATCCTGATAGCTGTAGTTGTATAGTGAGTCTTGAATGCAGGCAGTGTCAGTTCTCTGACTTTCGTCTGTCTTCTTCATATACCAGCGTGTTCACAGTTTGCTGTTTTATTGTTTGTTGTCCTTACAGTCTTTAGAGTCAGTATCTGCAATATAATTTGCTTTGCTTTTTATCAAGATTGCGCTGACTCTGAATGTGTTTCAGAGAACTCTTTTTAAAAAAAGATTTATTTCTTTTTATTTTATGTATATGTATGTTTTGCCGACATATATGTCTTTGTACCACATTCATGCAGTGCCCATGGAGACCAGAAGGGGGTGTCAGATCCTTTAGAACAATCATGTGGGTACTGAGTGATGGCTGCTAGAAACATCTTGGATTCATTATAAATTTGATTTTGAATTAATTTTTGGTTATTGTATATTCAGAAATTTTTCATGTTTGCCAGATTTTCAGGACCCCAGAATTTAATTATGTGGTCCTCTATGAGATCATGACAAATTAAAGAAGGTGGGCGCTACACTAGGTTCATTTATTACATTTGATTGTCATTTCTTTTGGTCTACTTTACTATGTAATAATTCCTTTATTTTCCTGATAATAGATTTGTAAAGAGATAGCCAGTTATTTAGTAGGATGTCCATTGATTTGTGCATGTCATATGCTTCTTGGATTGGATTTATGGTATAATTTTTATCCTTCCTTCTTGAAAGGAATACTATAAAGTTTTGTGTAGTTTTCATTCTGTCCTACAAGAATGGGTATGGTTCTCTTTTTCTCATTGGTCGCAATGACTTAGATTTTTGCTAAGGTTATGTCTTACGTTACTGGTTTTCCCTTTGTCATTTAGAAGAGATATGTGGGAGATGGTTGCATTGGTTCAGTCAGTAGTTTTAGCTTTCTGACTGTTGCTCTAAGGCTATAAAATGGTATTTTTTTCCTAATTAAATCAGTCCTTCTGTAATTATTAGGTGACATTCTAGCCTATGAAAACCTCCTCTTATTGGAAAGTTAAAAAGGGGAATTTGGAGCATGCAATGTTCTGATTTATTTTTTAAAAGGAGTCTGACTTCTATAGTGAGTACATTGGAGCAGAAGCCTGTGCAGCAATAGCAGCCCAGGCTGGAGAACATACTTAGAGCAGCATATAAGTGGGGTGAGGGGTGTGAGCAAACTAGTAAAGGACAAATTCTGCATGTGTTTTGGTGGTATGTGTAAATAGGACTTGCTAATAAATAGAATGTAGGCTAAACCAGAAAGGACATCAAAGATGATTAAGGGTTTTGGCCTGAGCAGCTTAAGTGTGGCATTAGCATTTACTGAAATGTAGTGGAGGTTGAAGGCATATAACAGTTTGATTTTAGATGTATTGAATTTGATATATCATCTAGATATCCAAGAGAGATGTCAAGTAAACACATAGATGGGTTAGAGGAGAAGTACTGGCTAGAGTTAGAGGTCTCAGCATTGTCATCATGTGAATGGTTTAAAGCTATGATATAGCTCATCAGGAAAGTGAATGGGAGAGGAGGGGTGGGGAAGTGAAGAGGAACCGGAAGAGGAGACTGAGATGGAGAGACCAGTGAGGTGAGAGACAAGCCAGGAGGGCTTTTGTATTAGTAGCCAGTGAGCAAAGGTGTTGAGCAAGGGAGGAATTTACTACAGCTGTGTTACATAAGATGAGTTAAAACTGAGCGTTGGATTTTTAACAACACCGGTGACCATAATAGACCATCTCAGTGGGTTGTTTGTCATCAAAGAGAGGAAAAGGAAGAATTGGGGATGAGAGTTTCCTTGTAAGGAGGGAGTGAACAGAAGGATGTAGAGCAGAGCCAGGTTTTAAAAGGTAAGATGCTTTGCAGTACCCTTGTCGGCATGTGCAGGTATAGCTTTGCTGGTTTGTATGTCTCCCTGGGCTTTGGGTTGAAGGCGTGGACCGACAAAGGTCTTCAGGCCAGATAGAATTGTATCAAGTGCATGCTGCCTTAATAAAGTTTACTCAGCATCCTTGTCATAGCTTATTTACTAGAGTTTTTGACAGCAAAAACAACTAATTTTCTTTTATTCTTGATGCCACTTTATTAGAGTGCACTCAGGGATTTTTGCAATGTTAGAGAATCAGGCAGCATGAGTGAATGCACACACTGAGGAGTAGACTTAAATTAGTTGAATAAGATACAGTGACAGTCTTTCACTAAAAGAAAATGTCAAGAAGCAAGTAATTGATTATTATTAACTAACTCTGCTAAATCTTTGAATGATTTATTTTAAAATATTTTTGTGTTTATACTGCACAGAGGGTGAATTTTCTTTTGAGACTTAGGGTTTTAGCTGGCACCTCTTACTATTAGTGAACTGACTTTAGATAAATTTCTGTATACCTGATTCTTGAATGATGTGGGATTTCCCTCTGTACCAATAATTAATAAAGAAACTGCTTTGGACCTATAGCAAGGCAGAACTTAGGTAGGCAGGGAAAGCCAGGCTGAATGCTGGGAGAAAGGAGGAGGAGTTAGGGAGAAGCCATGTAGCCACGCTGGAGATGGACGGAATGTATCTGGTAAGCCACAGCCACATGGTGATACACAGATTAATAGAGATGGGTTAAATTAAGATCTAAGAGTTAGCAAATAAGAAGCTAGAGCTAATGGGCCAAGCAGTGATTTGAATAATATAGTTTCTGTGTGTTTATTTCGAGGCTGAGTGGCTGAGAGGAACAAGTGGCTCTTTCCAACACTTGAATTAAAGATTGTTTACATTTAGTAGGATGGTGGTGGAACATGCCTTTAATCCTGCTCTTGGCAGGCAGAGGCAGACAGATCTCTGAGTTCGAGGCCAATCTGGTCTACAAAGCAAGTTCCAGGACAGCCAGGACAAATAGAGAAACTCTGTCTTGAAAAAAATCAAACAAAACCAAACCCCCAAATTTTATCATTTATATATTTATTATTATTATTATTATTTTGTGTGTGTGTATGTGTGTGTGTGTATGCGTGTATGCACATGTCACAGTATGCATGGAGATTCTACCATGTGGGGTCCAAAGTTTGAATTCAGATCAACAGGTTTGGTGGCAAACACCCCTACCAACTGAGCCACCTCGCTGGCTCCTGGTTCTTGAATTTTTTTTCCTAACCTGTAAAGTGGAGCTAGTAATGTGTGAGGATTAAGTAAAAAAAAAAAGGATAGGTTACCCCAGAAATGAGTTATGTAGTGTCAAGTGAAGTTTCTTTTCATCTTTTCTGTTGAAGCGAAAGTTAGATTTTATTTTTGTTTTTGTTGTAGACGATGACTAAAATTTCAGTTAAATTAAAAATACATAAAAGCTTGATGTTATGATATTCTATTTATAAGTCATGATATGTGCACAGAAGCAAAGTTAAAGATATATGAGAACACTTACAGAACAAGAGGAAACGCATTTCCTGTAACTTTTTTTTAACTGAAGAAATAGGTGTGTGTGTGTGTGTGCGTGTGTGTGTGTGTGTGTGTGTGTATTGGTTTTTTGAGAGACAGGATTTCTCCGAGTAGCACTGTCTGTCCTGGAACTCACTTTGTAAACCAAGCTGGCCTCAAACTCAGAGATCTTCCTGCCTCTGCCTCCCAAGTGCTGGGGTTAAAGCCGTGT
Source organism: Ondatra zibethicus (assembly GCA_004026605.1). Taxonomy (NCBI): domain Eukaryota; kingdom Metazoa; phylum Chordata; class Mammalia; order Rodentia; family Cricetidae; genus Ondatra; species Ondatra zibethicus. The sequence continues at coordinate 56,602 of PVIU01004034.1, forward strand.
GCCACCACCACCTGGCCTGTATAATATTATTTGAGCACAGTATTTTAAATACAGGTCCACTAATGAGAAGGAAAATAATTTGTTATTGTGGCTACTGTAATTCAGGATCATGATTAGTATTCCTATTATCAGATTCATTGCAGGATGTTCAACTGATTCTTCTAATTTCTGGGCGATAGAAAAACAAGGGCAGGCTGGATTTGGCATGCATGCCATACTGCGTTTAACCCAGATACGCAAGGTTATTGTATGTAGTTGTTATTTCTTATTTTTCTCAGTTATAAAAATGAATTTCCAGTATTTTTTACAAGCAGAGTCTGTGTGCTTCCTTTGAAATACTAATATGCAAACTGTATAATTGTTTTCCTATAGTATTTAAAACTGTTCAATTTTTTTTGTTGTTCAAACAATTGTTTCTGGTGTCCTTCCCTGCTTTTCTCCAGTGGCAGTCCACCCTCATAGCTACGAATATTGCTCCTCTAGCGATAGCACCCAAACATGTGAGTATGAATTTCACTTAACTCCATTCGCAGGTGAACTTAAAATTGTGATTTTACTTTTTGTTTTTATTTCCAGATCAGCCAGCATTACTAATCTGTCACTGGATCGATCTGGTTCTCCTATGGTTCCTTCATATGAGACATCTGTCAGTCCCCAGGCTAACCGAACCTATGTTAGAACAGAGACTACTGAGGATGAACGCAAAATTCTTCTGGTACCAGTCCAGCATCTAACCTGTTACTAATTTTGAGCATAAAAAATGATGACTTTTTATTCCCATAAAGAAATACATAAGTGTCATCTGAGCTTGATATGCTGTAAATCCTGTACTGGGAAGGCTGAGGCAGGAGAATCTTGAGTTTAAGGCTCGCTTGAGATAAGTGGGAATTTGCTCTAAAAAAATAAAGTTTATCAATTAAACAGGGAATTAATTAGCTTACCCTTTAATTTACTCGCATCACCTGAGAAACTGGGTAAATACTCTTTCATACTCATTGTGTTACTGTTTTCTTTCTCCCTTTAATTTGACAAAATTATTTAAGAATTGAAGTTAGATTGTAGTTTGCTTAAACTTTGAAATATCATTCTTACATACATGGAAAACTCTGAGAAACTTTAATTTGAACTGTTTATATGACATAATAATTGGTTCTTTTTTCAGTTTATGTATATGCAAAACATTTGCCTAATTCTAAGAACAATTCAAAGAAATGAAAAATAAGTCTTAAAGAGATTAATTCAAAAGACAGAAATGAGATCAGTGGGAATATTTTTATTAGTGAAAGAAGTAATAATTTATTTTATAATTTTATTGTGTTTGAGACATGACCTCTCTGTGTTGCCTCAGTTTTCTCTATGTAGATGAGAGTGTCCTTGAATTCACAGAGATCTGCCTGCTTCTGCCTCCCAAATGCTGGTATTAAAAGGTGCATACCACTATGCCCAGCTTTGAAATACTACTTTAATAACAAAAATATATCAAATATATCAAAATGTATTTTTATGACATAAAATAGGAAGATTGTTAGCAGTTGAGGGAGTCAGGAAGTCTTCAAGGGCTTGAACTGGATTTCAAAGGCTGAAATTACTTTTGTTAAGCAGAATGTGAGTCTTACTTAAGGATATTACAAAGGTATAGATTTAGGATCAAAGCATTTTCCATGGACAATAGAATTTATTTGTTGAGATAGAGTTTAAGTTGGAATCTGTGACTAGGAAGATGAAGGTTATTCTGATTTACCATTGGGCACCAATAAATTCAGTCTGTCTGTTTACCATTTTAGAAGTGATAGGACCTGGGAGAATGCAGCCAACAAATGACCGTGTTCTGACATCTCCCTCTTTTTAATTTTTTATTAGTAGGTATCCAGAATGATTTTGATTTGAGATGTTGTAGCTAAATCTAGCATTGTTTGTAATACTCTGCCACCAATGCAGGGATCCAAACTATGTCCAGCACTATTGGTTACATTATTATATTGATCAGAAAAATCTAGAGAATAGCTTGAAAAGAGACCCATATGATTAGTAGTTCTGGACCTTTGTAGAATTTAAGTCCATATTGTTTGCCTTTTAATAGGAACACAAATGTAATGATGACGTTTGCAAATAGGAAGTGATTTAAATCCCAAAGAAACATTAAACTCAGTTCTGTCTTTAGATGAATGAAGGAGTTTATGATGATCCCAAGGTACAAGCATAAACACCGGAGTCATTAGTAAAGATGACAGAAGCTGGATCCATTAACTCTACCTGAGTTGAGGCAAAGGAGAAGAGAAACATAAGTGTTCAGAGGCACTGTCTGAAGATGCACAGGTCAAAGCACATAGATACAGCAGATTTCCAGCTAAAGGGCAAAAGGAGAGATTGACCATATCATCAGAGGTCCAGTCTGCCCTTGTGGGGCCCAACCAAAGGGAGAAGAAAACACACAGAGTCCTATTTCACCTGACAAGCTCTATCTGCATATCCCTTCCCAACTAGTGGTGGCGCACGCCTTTAATCCCAGCACTCAGGAGACAGAGGCAGGTGGATCTCAGTGAGTTCAAGGCCAGCCTGGTCTACAAGAGCTAGTTCCAGGACAGGCTCCAAAGCTACAGAGAAACCCTGTCTTGAAAACAAACAAAAACCAAAAAAAACCCCAAAAAACCTGAGTGTTAGTTAAGGGTAATATAATACAACAAGGATCAAATCCGTAAATCCATATAATTGCTGACATTGTGTTCTCCCGTGATTTATTAATTGAGAGCAAGAGGAGTAAGGTAAGCAGTTAGTACTTTCTGGCTCTTATGGTGTGAATAAATCCATTCCAAAGGTTTATCCTCTTGGGCTATAATTTAGTGGGGAAAGTAAGTAAGCTTAAAGGAGGTGAAGGATCTACATGATACACAAATGCTTCTTTTAGTCTAGATTCATATGCTGTAGTTCTTCTCAAAATCATATGCAAGGACTGTCCATGCCATCTTTCCTCTAGAGAAGCCTTCTCTGGTTTCTGCCCCATTATTCTCACTCACCTCCTTCTGTGAGTGTCCTTGCTTTTTTATCTCATAGCCTATTTCAGTCCCTGTTCCTGGCGCCACTTTTTTACCTCTCTAGCAGCTGGCGGTGGGACTTGGGAGAATGGAGCTGATAAAATGAGGCAGGTTAAAGTCTCATGCAATTGCCAACTTTATTCAGAGCATCAGGCCAATTTATATTCTGAGGGTAAGAGGAGTCACATGAGATATGTACACTCAGAGCAAGCCACATGTGGAGATCAAGCCTCATGTGGCAAAAACATGTTTTCCTGTAGAGGCATATAAATAAATAACAGTAGCCAGTTATAATGAATAATCTGAATTAAACTATCTGCTATACCTGGGAGGAGCATAAAAACACATTCCAGGAACAATTCCATGTTTTTTTTTTTTATTATTATTATGTATACAGTGGTCTGCCTGCAGGCCAGAAGAGGGCACCAGATCTCATTACAGGTGGTTGTGCACCACCATGTGGTTGCTGGGAATTGAAGTCAAGACCTTTGGAAGAGCAGGCAGTGCTCTTAACCACTGAGCCATCTCTCCAGCCCACAATTCCATGTTTTAAAGAAACTAAGGTCATAAGACTCTTGCCTTGTTTTCTTAGAGTTTTCCCATAAGCACTCAGAATTCTCACCTCTCCCTATTTTGGACCTTGTCCTTACACGTTTACATTTGAACTTGTCCATAAACTTCTTTGAAAGTTTTCTTGAGTAGGAAGTTATTCAACAAAGACTTTTCTTTAGAAACATTTACTGGTCAGTTGAGAATAATGGGAGGACATCTAGAATCTGTGGAATGGAGGCTACTCTAATTAGGTTAGTGTAATTGACTATCATCTTTGTCTCCATAGAATGTATTGTGTACTTAACTAAGAGACGAGTAATATGTGCCATTGACTGAAAAAGAAGGAACATTTGGAATATTTTGTTTTGAAGAGAAAAAAAGTCCAAATGAGTCAAAGTCAAGCTGTTTCCATGCATGTGCCATTTATATTGAATAACTTTTCACAGTTAGCAGTGAAGAACTCCAAACTGAGATTCCTTTTGAGATCTCAATCATAGGAAAGCCTCTGAACAGGAACCCGGTACCCCCCCGCCTGGTACCCCTTTCACGGGTAACTAATTGCTTTTCATGTGATTGCAGGATAGTGTTCAGTTAAAAGATCTGTGGAAAAAAATCTGTCATCACAGCAGCGGGATGGAATTTCAGGATCACCGTTACTGGTTGAGAACACATCCCAACTGCATTGTTGGAAAGGAATTAGTCAACTGGCTAATCAGAAATGGACACATTGCTACAAGGTATTATAATTTTAAGATATTTTGAAATTATTCATTAGTTTATTGTTTACTAATGACTAGGATGTATATTTGAAGATGCAATGGTATCTTTTGCCAGTTATGGTGATGTTTTATGGATTTGATGGTTTGAGAAACAAGCTCTTCAACTTCCTGCATCTGATGAGAATGTTTGCAAGAAACTGATTTGGGTCACAGTTTACTGTACTTAAAAACAAGGACTTGCAGCTGGTGAGATGAATCAGTGGGTGAAGGCACTTGTTCCCAAGCCGGAAGACCTGTGTTGGACTAACCAAACCCGCATGCTATAAGAGGAGGACTAATATGGTGAAAAGCCCCATGGGAAAAGCTGAGTGCAACAATGTACTCCTGTAACCCAGCTCGGGGAGGCAGAGGCCAGAGGTTCAACTGGTGAGCTGGTCTAAGTGTAATTGATGAACTCCAAATTTAGTGAGATACCCCGTCTCCAATGATAGGTGGATATCAATTGAGGAAGACACTTCCTGTTGATTCAACTACTCGCTTCACCATGTGAGCGCCCACGTGCACACAAACACACAGAACCTGAAGTATGCAGTAATTCTTCAGATGGATCCCTAGTAAAGCTGGATAGGAGAATGTAGCTAGAGTCTAAGGTCAAAGGATTTTCTTGTCTCTATTATGTTATCTAGACATTGCAACCTGGATTGAGAATTGAGTCCATAACTCATTTCTGGAGGGACCTAGTCTGTCTCAGAGATCACATATAAAACATATGACAGACAGGATCTGCTGATTTTTGTGTTAGCTACTTTTCTGTTGCTGTGATATTATACTATGTCCAAAGAAATTTATAGAAGAAAGAATTTATTTTGGCTTAAGGTTACAGAGGGTTAAAGTACATAATGATGGCTATCTTAGTTAGGATTTCTCATACTATGGTCAAACACCATACATATATGTAATGACAATTAACTATAAGAAAAGAGGTCATGAATTTGAAAGAGAGCAAGGAGAGTGTATGGGAGGGCTTGGAGGAGGAAAGGGGAGGGAGAAATGATGTAATTATAATCTCAAAATGAAAAAAATAAGTAAAAACAAAACACAACACAACACCATGACCAAAGGTTCCTTGAGGAAGAAAGGGTTTATTTCACCTTACAGCTTTCAGGTCACACTCCATCACTGAGGGAAGTCAGCACAGGAATTCAAGCAAGGGTGTAGAGCAGAAGCCTTGGAGGAATGCTGCTTACTGGCTTGCTCAGTCTCCTTTATTACATACCTCCTACCACCTGCCAAGGGGTGGGAGCACCTGCAGTGTGTTGGGTCTTCCCATATCAGTCATTAATGAAGAAAATGCTCCAGAGGTTTGACCACAGGCCATTCTAGTGGGGGCATTTTCCCAAGTAAGGAAAACAAGAACAAGCAGAAAACAAAACAAAATCCTAAACAGGGCAGCAGTGGTAGCGTTCCAGCAGGCAGCAGGCAGCAGGTAGCAGGCAGCAGGCAGCAGGCAGCAGGCAGCAGGCACGGGGACAAGAACAGGATGCTTAGAGCTCACATCTTGAACCACAGTAGAAGGGCAAGAGGTTTTCACCCTGAAAGTTGGCCTCCATTAACGTAATTCCTCCAGCAAAGCTTCATCTTTTAAATCCCCTCAAACACTACCATCAACTAGGAACCACATGTAACATATGGGAACTGTCTCAGTCACTGTTCTGTTGCTGTGAAGAGACACCATGACTGTGGCAACTCTTCTTATAAAGGAAAACATTTAAAGTTTCTGAGATTTAGTCCACTACCATGGCAAGAAGTGTGGCATGCTGGCAGATGTGGTGCGGCAGAAGGAGCTGAGTTCTACATCTTGATCTGCAGGCAGCTGGAGGAGACTGTGTACCACCCGTGTGTAGCTTGAGCATCTGAGACATCAAAGCCCACCCCCTCGGTGACACACTTTCTCCAAAGGCCACACCTCCTAATAGTGCCACTTCTCTGCGCCAAGCATTCAAACACATGAGTCTGTGGGGGCCATTCCTATTCAAACCACCACACCTTTCAAGATATCTCTTAGTGTTTGATACTTGCTCAGATGAGTCTCCTCTCATGAGAAGGAATAAGAAAGAAATAGCTGTAAGCAGGGAACCTCTGGGTCATAATTTGGTTGTAACTCTTTTTACTTTTGTGTCTTTAGTCAAACTTTTCAGTCTCTTTGGGACTTGGACCCCTTAGTTCCAATGCAGGGAAATGATTTAGTATTGTAAGTAAGCTGTGGGTATTGAACATAATAATGTTGGCTAAGTGTTTTATGAATTTGTGAAATGTCATATACTATAATGTGTTTTTTCTGTTTCATTCATGTATTTCATATCTCTTTAATATTTGTGTTGTTTTTTCATCAGGACTGGAAGCTGAGTATAGGAACCATGCCATTCTCAGTGTTTTTTACTTTGTTAAGGATTAGTGTGAATGCCTTATGTACTCAGTGCATGCTTACTGAAATTAAAATAAGCTTGTTTTTAGGTCTATCTTACCAGTAGTTTCTCCTTTGCTATGGTACCTAGTAGAGTTTGACTTTCTAATGTAGTGTTTATGGCTTATTGCTGTGCTGGAATGGTGAAATGATTGTCTTGTGTATGATTTATGTTCCCACTAGATGTCAACATGTGATAGTAGTGATCCTTGTTTAGATACAGTATTTTCTGAAGGCAGCTTGTTCTTTCTTATCCCTTATTTATGTAAAGACCACTTGACAGTTCCTCTTAGATTAGAAATAAAAATTTAAAAAAAGAAGTGTTTTATTATGTGCCCAACATACATTATTCTATATGACTTTAAAATTTCAATTTTCTTGGTCTTGATTTAGGGCACAAGCTATAGCAATTGGACAAGCAATGGTTGATGGACGTTGGCTGGATTGTGTCAGTCATCATGACCAGCTTTTCAGGGACGAGTATGCACTGTATAGACCATTGCAGGTAATTTGTAATGATACTGCTGATAAGAATGCAGTAGCTCATTTCGAAATTCATTTTCATTAGTAGGAATAAAAAGTGGTTGAATCGCCTAAAGACTCTGTTTCTAATACCTCTCAGACTCAGTGCTAGGGAAGCGCTCCACCACTGAATGAGCTTCATCTAGGATCAGGCGCTGTTAGTGTGCTGTGGCTTTGCTCACACTTGGCTTCTGGTACTTACTTTACTTCTCATTTAATTTTAATGCTTTTCATTTTTACTTTCTTTATCTTTAGGACTAAGAGGGAGATTTTAGAACTAAGAGCGGAAATCAAAGTGATTTGAAAATTTGATATTAGCTATTGAGATAGATTTTGATTCTGTATACAAATTGTACACTAGCAATTTAATACTAAAATTTATTTTATAAGAATGAAAATTATTTATAGATAATTATGTTTGTTTGTTTTGTTTTTTTGAGACAGGGTTTCTCTGTGTATCCCTGGCTTTCTGGAACTTACTATAGACCAGGCTGGTCTTGAACTCAGAAATCTACTTGCTTCCACCACCTGGCTATAGATAATTTTTTAGAAAAGATGTAATTCTTTAAATTTTGGTTTGTGTAAAAGAATACACACACACACACACACACACACACACACATGCGTGTATTCATATGGTGAAACTGTGAGCAGCTTGTGGACTAACATTTGTAAACTGGAATTGGAAGCCCCATAATTAGAAATGACCAGTAGCCTCATAGAGTGGTGTGCTATAATTTGTCAGAATTGGATTGTTTTTCTAGGGGCTTAGAGTTGCCAGGGTTAGACTACATTTTATGCTATCTTCACTCAGCACTAAAGGATGAGGTGACACCTTGCCAACTATATACCAAAGAAATGTTCATTTGTAAAACGCTACATTCGCTTTGCAGCAGTGAAAATTATAATTTAAGAGTATGGTTATCTGGCTGGAGAAATGGCTCAGAGGTTAAGAGCACCTGCTGTTCTTCCAGAGGTCCTGAGTTCAATTTCCAGCAACCAAATGATGGCTCATGACCATCTATAATGAGAGCTGGTGCCCTCTTCTGGCAGGTACATACTAGCAGAACATTGTATGCATAATAAACAAATAAATAGTGTGGTTATCAATATGATACTACTGCTTTGTACCTCCTTTTTGTTATTTAGTTATTTTTATGTGAATTTATTGGGTTGTTAGAGTTACAGAATTTGAGGCCACAACTTCTTTATCATATGCTGATGTTGTCGCTCAGGCTCAGGTGCTTGGTCTGCTTTGGTCCTTTCAGAGTACCGAATTTTCTGAAACACCCTCTCCAGACAGCGACTCGGTGAACTCTGTGGAAGGACACTCTGAACCATCCTGGTTTAAAGACATAAAATTTGATGATAGTGACACAGAACAGATTGCTGAAGAAGGCGACGATAATTTGGCTAGTAAGTTTGACTTTCTAATGTAGTGTTTATGGCTTATTGCTGTGCTGGAATGGTGAAATGATTGTCTTGTGTATGGTTTATGTTCCCACTAGATGTCAACATGTGATAGTAGTGATCCTTGTTTAGATACAGTATTTTCTGAAGGCAGCTTGTTAGTCAGCTGACATTTCTGGATGTTGCCATGGCCTCTAGTTTGCAGCAGCTTAAAAGTAACTCTTGAGCTAATACTGCAGCAGGCAGCTTGCGTATCTCTCCACTGTGGTATCAACTCTCTCTCTGCAGAACCTCCAGTGTATTTTCTCTTTAAAACCTCTTTTAAAAATTAGTTTTAAATTTAACATGCTTAAATTTATTAAGTCTACCCAGAAGAACGTGAAAATACTGTATCCATTTTGGCATTGCACATTGGGCTTGTGTATTAAAATTTTTTTCCTTTCCTCCAATGCCCTGATAAAACCCATTTTTACTCCCCTCTCCCTATATTTCTTTCCCCTTCCCAACACTAAAAGATTCTGCCAGTCCTAGCAAGCGCACCTCAGTCAGCAGTTTCCAGTCCACAGTGGACAGTGACTCAGCCGCTTCTATCAGCCTGAACGTGGAGCTGGACAACGTGAACTTCCATATCAAGAAGCCCTCCAAGTACCCACATGTGCCCCCTCACCCTGCTGACCAAAAAGGTAGGAGGCAGTCACCACCTGAATTTCAAACAGGCCACGAACTGGGCCCTAGGGTCTCATTACAGCCTGTCCTCTGCCTTCCTCTGTCCCAAAAGGCTGAAGGGATCTGGAGTGGGTTTTGTTCCACTGTTTCTGATTCCCCTCACCCCGTACTCCTCCCCACACCTTTTTTTGGTTGACTCTTTTTATTTCTTATTTTCTCCCTTTGCACTACCATGCCCAGTTTAAAGCGAATAGTCTTTAAAAGGAACTGTATCTGACTGTTCTTCCCATAATGTGCAACTTCCAAGGTGGAAATTCTTTGCATTTATAACATGGACGTTCTGCTCTATTCTTTTGTCTTTTCTTCATTTAACATCACAAATCCTCTTTGCCTGTGCTATTCTGCTTGAGTGTAGATGGGGGAAATTATTCATTTATGTTCATTACATTTATTTTAAAATGTCTTCTCTAGTGAGAAATGAATTCTTTTGTAATAAATTCTTTAGCTGTCTTATTTGATTTTTTTAGTTTGTGAACTCAAAAATACTAATGACCACATTAAAAAAAAAATCCAAAAAACAAAAACATGATGTAAAAGGAAAGATACAGCAAACCTTTTCTAATATGTAACATAGCAGCATGAATTGATTGCTCCTTTTTAAAAATGCAGGATGAGATATATATTATTAGATGCAATTAGAAGTTAATTTCAGGTATAAACCTAATGAACCTAATGTACCTTTTTTTTCAAAGAAAATAAAATAAGTAATTATGGGAATTCATTATAATAATAATCATCATCAAAACATCTTTATTATAAATATAATGCTTAATTCCATGGTTTTATCCAGTATTTGAATTTTAAACATTTAACTCTCTAAAACTGAATTGCTTTTGAAATGCTTGCCTAATTCTTTGCTACTCTTTTTACTTTGAACCTAAAAATAATAAAAATTTATAGAACCTAAAAGTTTATTTCATAATTTGAAACATTTACATCCCCCAACAAATTTCTCATAATTGTCAGCTATTATCAAGATGTGATAAAATGTTAATTAAGATAATTGTGATAATAAAAGGTGCCTCTTATTTAAAAAATAAGGCACTGAGAGAGAGAGAAAGGAGATTTGACCATAGGTGAGCTTTGGGTGAGTTCACGTGAAGGGCAGTGTGGAGATCTGACCCTTGTGAGACTGTACTGTATGCCACAGTTCCATGAGATTAGGCTCTTGATAGGGATGGGCTCAGCAGTAGACTATGTCACGACAGGACATCTGCCCTCTGAACATGCATGCTAGCTGTTCCATTTTGCTGAAAGCGGAGTGTAAAGTACACTTGCTGTTTGCTGGTGATTTTTACCCCTTGTAATGTTAAGGATGTCCTGAAAAGTTTGAAAAAAGTAGCCTTTCATCATAGAATTTTTAATGGCAGAAGGTGGACTGCTAAGCTGGCACACTTTCGGAAGGAAACCTAACTCAGAATGATGGGTGAGGAATGGAACTGGAGATTTCAAAAATGACATTTTTGCTAACCTCAGTGTAACTCCCTGGAGAGTAAAAAGAAAGACACCTGCAATTGAAAGCTCATGATTCTTTGTGGAAACTGTCTGGCTTTACATCTTTTAAAAGTTGTGAGCAGTAGCTGTCACGTGATGGTAAGTCTGAAAGAAGGTTACATACTTGTTAAGAAAAATATCAGGGGGCTAGAGAGGTGATGGACCAGTGCTCTTCTATAGGACCTGGGTTCAATTCCCAGCACCCACATGGCAGCTTACAACTGGTCTGTGACTCCAGTTCCGAGGAATCTGACACCCTCATACAGACATACGTGAAGGCAAAATACCCAATGCATATAAAATTTAAAAAAATAAGAAAAATAACGAAGATGTTTACAATAACTAGTATAACAAGAGAAACATGTTGAGAGTGTTCTCTTGAGTTAAGGATACAACTCAGTGGTATAGTGATTACCTAACAGGCTGTGGTGTCTGAAATAGCTTTATAATAATCTGTTGCTTGTTTAAAATGCTAAATGATCATTGTCTATTAGATGCTAGTAGGCAGAGGATGTCCTAAGTTACCCTATAGGGCTTTGCTTCCATAGTCAGGATTATTCAACACTTATTAGTGTAGATTAGTAGTATAAAATAATAGGTTTCATTATGACTTTTTTCATATATTCATAAATCTTTTCACATTTGTATTAGTTATGTGGTACAAAGTGATGCAATGACATTTGTACATAAAGAATAATGAGTCAATAAAACCAGTTAATATCTGGCATTGCAGGAACCAACCATTTTTTTTTATAACAAGAACTTTCAAATTTTACTTTCTTAGGAATTTTGAAATATCTACTACACATTACCATATTGCATTCATCATGCTATAAAGTAGATCTCAGTTCCTTTTCATAACTGAAACTTCCTACCCTAGACCAATACTTCCCTATTCTCTCTACTCCCTGGCCACTGACGCCTACTATTCTGCCCACTGTGAGCTTTATTTTTGTATGGAAACATGCAAAGCATAGTGTGTTTGGTACGTGTAGGAGTTCAGCAGTGCTATTACTAATATTGACATATAGTTGTGTAGCTTGCTTGAATGATTGTATACAATATTGAAATGATACCAGCAGGAAGAAGATCCTCCTAGGTTTTGTTACAGGATTTGCCATGTCTCTAGTCAGTTTGTTCAGCACTTTGTGGGGGGGGGGTTGTGTGGGGCATATGTTTATATGAAATCGTGTGTGTGTGTGTGTGTGTGTGTGTGTGTGTGTGTGTGTGTGTGTGTGTGTGTATGGAGCAGGCCAAAGGTCAACATTGGCTATCTTCCTCAGTATTGTTCTTTACCTTATTTTTTGAGACAAGGTGAACCTGGAACTTGCTGATTTGGTTAGACTACCTGGTTGACAAGCCCCAGGGATCCTCCTGTTTCTATTTCCTCACTGCAGGGATTACAGGCGTGTGCTGCTACATCCAGACTTCTTTACATGAGTGCTTGGAATCTAGACTCAGGTTCTCATGCTTGTGTGACTAGCACTTTGCAGGCTGAGTTATCTCCTCAGTTTCTGTTCAACACTTTATAAACATTTTCATTTACATTTTTTATGTATATTGGTGTTTTGCCTGCATGTATGTATGTGTACCATGTGTGAGCCTGGTGCCTGCAGAAGCTAGAAGAGGCCAGTGGATTTCCTGGAACTAGATTTACAGATGGTTGTGAACCACCATGTGGATGCTGGGAATTGAATCCAGGTTCTTTGGAAGAGCAGCCAGTGCTCTAACCACTGAACCAGCTCTTCAGCCCCCGTTCAGTAGTTTTTTATAAGTGTGTAGTAACTGTCTAGAATAACGCATTTCATTGTGATATTTTCATATATTTATATAACATATTTTGTATTTTCTAAAAATTGTTCTAAGAAAGTATTGGCGAAGGGCCAATGGAGAAATGAAGGCTTAATGTCATTGTCCTTAAGGTATCTGAAAGAAAAGATGGGACTTTTGTATGTAAAAGAGTCCAGTTCAATAGCTAGGGGTAGTGAGCTTCTGCCACTTGGCTTTGGAGGTGTCCACGTTGAATCTGGATGTCCACCTGTCAGGGTTATGGAGGACAGATGCTAACATCTGGTGAGAGATTAGGTGGATTTAATGTCCTTCGATTTTCTTTTATCTCCAAATCTGTGAGATGAAAATCTGGCCTTAGAACTTTAAGGTTATGAGAGTGATCCTTTAGCTCACTCGGCAAGACTATTAGAGAAGAGGGTTTACCACTAGAAAGAGGATAGTGTTTAGGTGGACCTAATTGGTTTTTTACAACCTTGATACTCTTCATTTGTGACGTGAAGACTTAAGAGTCTCTACCTGTTCTTGCCCTCACAGTTCCCTCTCACTAGCCTTTCTTGTACTAATGAGAATCCCTATTGTCTGACGAAGCTGAAATAATGAGAAAACATTTTACTCTGTGATAGTTAAGTTGCACACTAAAGATTGTCAAAGGTAATTTAGAGTTTTGTGAAGGAATAGAGTTCTGCCTATGCGAGCAGGGATACTGGCTTTCTCCTTCTTGTGGATTACCCTTTATTCCACTTATTTCTTTCTTTCTCTCTCTCTCTCTCTCTCTCTCTCTCTCTCTCTCTCTCTCTCTCTCTCTGTGTGTGTGTATCTATTATCTGTCTGCGTGCCTGCTGCCTGCCTGCCTATCTATCTATCTATCTATCTATCTATCTATCTATCTATCTATCTATCTATCTATCTATCTATTTTATTCATATGAGTGCTCTATCTGCATGTATGTCTGCAGGCTAGAAGAGGGCATCAGATCCCATTATAGATGGTAACGACACACCATGTGGTTGAGGGGATTCGAAATCAGGACTTCAGTAAAAAACAGTTAGTGAGTGCTCTTAACCACTGAGCCATCTCTCCAGCCTGTCCTTTATTTCTTATGGCTGAAGAAATTCAGATTTTTAAAACTACTGAAATATCCATACTTAAAAAGTTGCACTTTTTAAAAAAATATTCTATAAGAAAGCCTCAAAATCTTGGAAAACTTGGTGTGCTTTCTGGTTTAATAATTTTTCAATTTTTTTGAAGATTTGTATTAGTAAAATACGTGCAATTTTGTGTTACAAGCAGGATTCTGAGCTGTTTTTAGAAAGTTAGTGACTAGACTTTGACACAGGTGAAAGCCACGGCTCTGTAAGCCCTTTGAGTAGCTTTCCCATGCATAGGAAACACGGGATTGAGGAGCAAGTTCAACACACCATGGAGAAACACTGGATCAGATCTAGAAAGGGGGACTTTGTGTAGGACATTTGCCTGGTTCTGTCAGAATTCATTATTGTGAAAAGAAAGGAGGAGATATGTTCTAGATGAAAAGAGAATGAGGAGGCATAGCAAGAGGAGTCCTTTATAAACTTGATGGGATCCTATTTTCGAGGATATAGCTATGAAAGACTGTGCAAATAGATAAATTTGAATATGGATCATTTCTGTGATTGTTGCAGTATTGTATGTTTTCGTAAGTATGTACATGATATGGTGGCTATAGAGAAGAGTGCCATTGGTTTTTTTTATTTGTTTTGTTTTTGAGATAGGGTTTCTCAATACAGCCTTGACTGTCTTGGAACTTGCTCTGTAGATCTGTTGACCCTGAACTCAGGGAGATCCACCTGTCTGTCCCCAGTGCTAGCATTAAAGGCGTGCACCACCACCACCCTTCTGAGTGGCCTTGTTTAAAGAGAGGCATCCTGATGTGCTACTTGAAAAGTATTGTGTGTAACTTGAATTAATTGGGATAACTTACATTTAAAAATTTTTTCTCTTTACACGTATGTGTGCATATCTGTGAGTATGGGTGTAGGGTGCTGTGGAACTGTAATACAGAGAGTTGTGAGCCGTCATGCGGGTGCTGGACATGGAACCCAGGTCCTCTGGGAAACAGCAGATATTCTTTACCCCTGAGCCATTCCTCTAGCTGCAGGGTAACTTTAAAAGCATGTGCAGATATACAGAGAAAACAGATATGACAAGTCTTCAATAATTACTGAATCTAGGTGGACAGTAGACAGGACTTTTTGTGTATTTTAATTTTTCCATAATGATATTTTAAGTTTTAGTATGAGAAGTAGGGCTTTTAAAGGACAATGCATTGGTAGAACTAACAGGATTTGGCATTGCTTATTTCTGCCAGAAATAAAGTATAGAAACATTATATCTATACATACCTGATTGTATTGTATAATGCTCTTCAGTTATAATGTTTTCTCTGCTTCCTGACTGGAAGGATGAATGTATTGGCTTTGAAATGAACTCGGAAAAAAATTTGTGGAGAATATTCACATTAAAATAGTTAATGCTTTGTGGTTTAGTTTGCATAGTAGAAAGAACTCCTCTGAGCTGTGTCTCGAGGAAAGTTTACTTGTTGAAAAGTGTCTAGATTTTAAATGCTTTGACTGTATTCAGAGTCTGTTCATCAGTTATCTACTTGGAAAAGATTTGGTAGTAAGCTAGAAGTTTTAAAGAACCACAAACTGACTTTAAAACTTAACCACAAAAATTCCTTAAGTTATATCTTAATCATCTACCATATGAATTTATTTTATTGCATATATTCTGAAGTTAAAATAATTGTACTGTTGTCTTAGGCGGCTTCTTCTATGAAGTACTGTATATATAGATAGTTCTAATGCAGTAGTACGTGAGGAAAGTGCTGTGGTAATTTAATGCTTATTATGCTAATCACTAAAGACCTTTGCTTTTTTAATTTTTGTTTTAAAGGAACAAGAGAGAGGTTATCCTGGAGCCATTTTGAGTGACTGTGGCCCAGGAACACAGATTTAGGTTACCCAATTTCCATGTTTCAACGTGGAAATAGTTTTCTAAATTAGTTCTGTTTTGGCAACTAAGCATCATTTGGAAAAATATATGTTAAAATGCCTGACATTTGAACCAAGGTAAATTGTTTAATGGTTCTGCTGTCAATTTAAATCTACTGAAAATAGTTTAATATGAAATATATAGAACCTGTGTATAGAAGCATCTTAGTGAAAATGTTTCTGAAGTTTGCTGGACAGTGGTGAGTTTTGTAGGAGTAGTGCACTCTGTGCGTGGGTGTTCTGCTGCATAATTACGCTGGCCTATTGAAGTCATATGTCTTTCCTTCCTCTTCTCTCTTCTCCTGGTTTGCAGAGTATTTGGTTTCTGACACTGGAGGACAGCAGCTCTCAATAAGTGATGCCTTCATCAAAGGTAATTTTACAAACAACTGTACTCGAAATGATGTCTGTTTCATGATGGTGTGCTTGAGGTTTTAGCATGTTGACAGAAAGCACTGAAAGTATATTTAATTAATATCATAGGAACATAATTTTAAATATGTAGAATGACTTTTGAGTATGTTGGAAGTCAAGGATACAAACTTGATCTTGATTTGAGAGAGAACCTTTAGTTTAAAAATGATTGTTTAATTTTTTGACTAGTTTATTTTATTCTTTATAGGCAGTGTATAAAAGTGAATATTGATATGCATATTTTCAAGGATTGCCTCTTTGCCAAAGAGCTCACAAGTGAGCTTATCACTTGAATTTGGTGTTTGCCCTGTAGAGTTGGGAAGAGAAGTAGGCAAAGAGAATAAAGCACCAAGTCTACTGATTAGTTTCATTGAGACTAAAGAAGAGTAGATGAGTACAGATCTCTCCTACCTTTAACTTAAACTTTTCTCCTGTGGAGAAAAGACTCCTTCTCCAGTGGTCATCTTAGTTCCTGGGGTTTTAGAAAAAGAGAGAAGGTGGGGCAAGTTGGAATAAGGAGGCCAGTGGCAGCGTAACATCTAGCTCAGCTGGAAGTTTGTAGACTGGCTGCTCATTGTAGGGAAGTGCCAGTCTTGTGCCTTATGTGCCATGTTTTATAGAAGCTGGTTTGCTCTAAAAGAGAAAGCACTACAATTTTGTCTTTTCATTTGTTGTCATGGTATTCAATGATTAATGAGCATGTTTTTGTAAAACATTTTTTTTAACTTTTTGTAATCCATTTTGCCCTTTTAAAAATTACTATTTTTATCTTTTCATGTATAAGAAGTGTGTGTGTGTCTACATTTGTTTATGTGCATGTGAATGCAGGTACCTGCAGAAACCCGAGGTGTTGGATCCCTTGGAGATTGAGTTACAGATGGTTGTGAGCTGCCTAATGTGGGTGTTGCGAACTCAGCTCCAGTCTTCTGGAAGAGCAGCAGATGCTCTTCATTTCCCAGCTCCAAAAGCAGTGTAGCCCAGGCTGGCCTTAAGTTCATAGAGATCTGTCCTTCTGTGCCTCCTGCGTTCTAGGATTAAAGATGTGCACGACCACACCCAATCATTTCACTGTTCCTAAAAATTTAAAGACTTCAAAATCATACATAAAACTATTAAGTTTTATTTAGTATAACTTTTTTAAGGTTTATTTTTTTTAGTCTACTTTGTTAAAATTTTGTTTTAAAGCCTATATTGTAAAATACAGTGGGGATTGTGTTGATAGACTATACTGTCATCTGGGGCTGGGGTGTCGATGACAATTTCTCTTTTGAGAATTCAGTGTGCATGTGACTCTTATTGTCACCATTCAGTTTTCAATTGAATGTGGTTTTCAGTTTATGGCTTTATGTGCAAAATCTGCATTCTTTTAACTCTTTAAAACAAACAATGCAAAAATACTATTCTGTTTGTCTTTCAGAATTGATGTTGTTACTCTTGGCTGAGAGTCTTTGTTCCTTAGGTCAAGTTACTTTTCATAGCTGTGCTCAGATTTTGGCTGATGCCAGTTGTTTCTGGGTTCCCCCCACCATGCAGGCTCTTACACATGATACAGAAGCACTGTACCTCAAGCTCTGCTTCTGCAATTTAGTGTATTGATGTATGTATTGTAGATTACATATTTATTTATGTATACATATTTATTATATATTTTAATTGTGTGTTGTACAGGTCTTAGCCATTTTATAGCAATAATTTATATCGGTCAACTTAAGATACTTTTATTTTCTAAGTATATGAGTTGATGGTGTAAAACATGACAGTGAAATACTAACTTCTTATTTTGTGTTTAGAGTCTTTGTTCAATCGTCGTGTAGAGGAAAAATCCAAAGAACTGCCTTTTACCCCTTTGGGCTGGCATCATAACAATCTGGAGCTCTTGCGGGAGGAGAATGAAGAGAAGCAAGCCATGGAAAGGCTGCTGTAAGGCGCTAGATTTTTATTTTTCAGTGGCTTGGACATATCCATATAAAGTGGAAAATACTAATAGAAAGTATATTCTGACTTCTGATGACGTAGCTCATAAAACAGAATCCCAAGCTGATTGTCTCCATTTTAGATTATGTGTTAGAATTTTAATTGAGCAGTTTGAAGGTGATTTGTTACTTTGAAGATATTCACAGATTTCTATTATGTGTAGAATCATGGTGAAGATATATTGAAAGAATAAAATTGGCATGGAAAATCTTATCTGTTAACCATAACTGGAATGTTTCTTTGTAGAGTGCTTCTTGTGTCTTTAGTCCTAACTGTGCAAACTTGTTTCTGTGACATTTTGTAGTTCAGCTAATCATAACCACATGATGGCACTACTCCAGCAGTTGCTTCACAGTGAGTCATTGTCATCATCTTGGAGGGACATCATTGTGTCCCTAGTCTGCCAGGTTGTTCAGACAGTCCGACCTGATGTTAAGCACCAAGATGATGACATGGATATCCGCCAGTTTGTCCACATCAAGAAGGTGAGCTCTGCTAATGTTTGCTGATGCTAGGAACTGATGGGGCAGGGCTAATACTCATTTATCTCTTAACGGTGATCTGAAAGGAACGGTTACTGTGAGGCTGTCTGCTATGTTAACAGTACAAGTAGAGCTCTTGGAAGCTGTTCATAGGAAGTGAGAGGTGCGTGGAAAGAGTGAGATGGGTGTATGGTGAGGACCAAAATAAATATAGTTTCTTCCTTTCTTAATGCTTCTTCTTGGAAAGTCATTTATGAGAAAGTGTGTTCTCACAAACTATTGTCACTGTCATAAGGAAAAGCAGTGGGTAGTTGCTTTAGTTAGATAATACTAAGTTCTGAATATATATTTTACTTGTAATATTTAATGTTAAAAGTATTGCCACAGACACCAGCTTATTTAGTCAATGAGTATTTTAGAGTAGCACATATGATGTTAGAGATTAGAGGGTAGGAAAACACAGTCATGGTGAGATAACATGAGATGATGAGAACTGTATTCTGGACCTTTCTGCCCTTAGTCATGTTAATTATGTTAACAGTTCAAAGGTGTAAAGGCATAAAAATAATAGTCGTGATAAAGTCTGAGGATATATCACTGGTTCTTATTGTTTTCTTGTTTTATTAGATTCCAGGTGGAAAGAAATTTGATTCTGTGGTTGTCAATGGCTTTGTTTGTACCAAGAACATTGCACATAAAAAGGTAATGAGTTTCAATTCAGCAGTGAAATTCAGCAGACCATGGCTATGTACTAAGCTCATAAGTTGGAATTTCTCAATTATGGAACAAAAGGAGATGTTGAAGGGTACCTAGCCATGTATTTCATAGAATCAAAAGTTTGGAGATTCCAGGAATATCTCACAGAGCTGCTGATGAATTGGGATTTGAATATGGAAATTCACAAGACAGAAGAAGGAAGAAGGGAAGAGTCAGGTTTCCAGATCAACAGTGGGCACAATACTGGTATCATGACTCCCTAGATCCTGCTTCCAGGCAGAGTTTTTCTGAAAGACTGTATTCCTTTAAATGGTGTGGTTTTCTACAACTGGTCTTCCTGCAGAACTGTCATTAGTTTCTTATGCTTCTCATCCATTATAGCTCTACCTTCAGGTCCAAGGCGTCTTCCCAGCACTAGCGCAAATATAGGAGATTAGGTTAGGTATTGAGTGTTCAGGAATCTCAAGACTCAAAAGTATAAAATGTTACAGTGTCAGACAATACTAAAAGAAGCAGGCAGGGTCCCTGTGCCCCACCAAGTGTTTTGAACTTCTCAGGGCTTTTGATTCTCAAAATACAGTGTATATCAGTATTTTCTGGGCACTTGGCTAAATATATGGACCCCTAAACTTAAACTATCTCACTCAGTAGGTTTAAGGGAGTAGGAAAAAGTAGATAAGTGAAGGGAAGGATAGTATTGCATTGAAAGTAGGCACTATGAATGTCTCAGTGTCATCTGTTGGTTGTCATATTAAAGTAAATTTTTACTGATTTTCTGTGTGTGTTTTGCTTGCATATATGTTTGTGCGCCATGTGTGTGCCTGGTGCCCATGGCGATCAGAAGAGGGCATTGCATCTGCTGGAACTGGAGTAACAGATGGTTGTGAGCTACCATGGGTGCAGGGAATTGTACACCAGCTGCTCTTAACTACTTCAGCGCCCTGGTCTTTACATTTTGAGAAAATATAGCAGCATTCTCAGACCTTGCTCTACTTCCTGACCATCAAGGAAACTTTATAAAACTTGGGATACCTTGACCTTATCACAGGAGATATTGACTTTATTGCTGGAAAAGTTGAGACAGCTGTTCTAATCTGTGAAAGCAGATGGTTGACCTGTAGTCCAGTTTTACTCTTTTCTAAGTATAGACTAATACAGTTGTCTCTGAGTTGTTGCAGGTTATGGATTCCAGGGTCTCAAGGGAATGCTGAAATCTGGTGCTCAGGCTCGTTACATAAGCTATTGAATGCTTTCCTATAGACTTGAAATCATCTTTACATGACTTACAATGGCTACTACAGTGTAGGTGTTGTATAAATAGTTGTTATGCTATTGTGTTTAGGCCCTAATAAGTTATAATATGGTGTGGGATAATTGTATTCTGTCAATCATGTTTTAAATAAATGCTGATTGGCCAGGCATGAAGTATAGGCGGGTCAACCAGACAGGAAGTAGCGGTGGGGTGATGAGAACAGGAGAATTCTGGGAAGCAGAAAGCTCCCCAGCACTCCTGCCCAGACCACCGATGGATGTGACCTGCCCCGCTGAGAAAGGTACTGAGCCATGTGGCTAACACAGATAAGAATAATGGGCTATATAAGTTATAAGAGCTAATACGAAGCCTGAGCTAATGGGCCAATCAGTTTATAACCTAATGTAGACTCTCTGTGTGATTTTCTTTGGGACCTAATGACTGTGGGACCTGGTGGGAGGACAGAAACCAACCAGGCCTTCATGCTACAATAATATTAGAAAAAGATAATTTGTGCATGCTTGGGACACATAGTCAGCCCCTCTCCAGTCTTGCAAGATATTTTCTATCCACAGTAAGTCAAATCTAGGATATGGAAATAACTGGTATGGAAGGCTGACTATAAGACATTTAGCCTTTAGAAAATTGTTAATGGTCACTTATTAATAATATGCTGGTATTCAATATTATTTCTTAGACATTGTCCCAAAATCACTAGGTGTTTTCATATTTAATCTTATAGAACAGTATATTACCCTTTTAAGACAGAATGTCAAACCAAAATAAGTGACGTTCATTGAAGTAAGAGTAAGCGTGTTAACTGTGTGGTGGCAGCATATGCCTTTAACTCCCACACTCAGGAGACAGAAGCAGACATATTTCTGTGAGTCTGAGGCCAGCCTAGTCCACAGAGCGAGTTTCAGGGCAGTTAAGACTACACAGAGAAACCCTGTCTTGGAAAACCAAAAGGGGGAGAAAGACTAAGCATGTTATGTCTTTTCAGAAGTTGAAGAAAATCCTGTAGGAGAGGTAGAAATATATCTATGAATTATTGGTTTGCCTCACTGATCATATTTAGACATAGTCTTTAATTTTAGAGCCTGAATATGTTTTCCCTGTTGACTGAAGTTTCTGTCCCACCAGGTCCTTCAGTTGTTCAGTCCCAAAGAAAACACACAGAGGTCTACATTAATTATAAACCGATTGGCCTATTAGCTCAGGCTTCTTATTAACTCTTATAACTTATATTAGCCCATAATTCTTGTCTGTGTTAGCCACATAACATGGTACTTTTTTTGGCGAGGCAATCACATCTTGCTTGCTGTGTCTGGCTTCTTCTGTGTCTGGGTGACCACTGCAAACTGCCTCTTCCCAGAATTCTCCTGTTCTCATTACCCCACCTCTACTTCCTGCCTGGCTACTGGCCAGTCAACATTTTATTAAATAAGTACAAGAAACAAATCTTTACAGGGTAAAACCATTGTCCCACAGCATTCCCCAGTTAGTGACTGTTCTTAGAACTATTTGCCAGTTTGGGCTGTGAGCTTAGTCAAACGGAAGCTCGATGGTGGGACCCAGGCTATTTTGCTTGTGGCTTTAGTTGCATGGTTGGAGTGTTAGCGTGAATTTCTGCTTTTGAAAATAATTTAATGTGTTTTAACCTCTTTTAACCTCACATTACATTACCCAGTTGAGCTTGCCAGTTTAAGATTGTTGGGGAATTTATTGTGTTAGAATAATGTTCAAGTGCCATTACATTTTTCCCTTCCTTTTCTACTTTTGAAGTTTAGAAAGACTGAAATACACTTCTAACATTGCTGATCTAGAGTGTGTAAATAGTCTGCATATAATACTTATCACCATCTAGGGCATGCTGTTTTTTCTTACATCATGAGAATTAGAAAAGAAAAACATAGTAGTATATGTTTTAGTATATAGTAAATGAAAATATAAGAGTAAAGAGGAATAGAAAAGGAAAAGTTGCTTTGAAGAACTTGCTTTGAAAAAATTAAAGCGAATAACCCAAAAGTAATAAATTGGAGTTTGATAATGCTAATTAGTTGGACTATATGAATTTAAAATTATGATTAAAAGCCTATAAAGTGCAAACCTTTAACAAACTTTTTTTTTTAGATGAATTCTTGTATTAAAAATCCCAAAATCCTTCTGTTGAAGTGTTCCATTGAGTATCTCTATAGAGAAGAAACTAAGTTTACTTGCATTGATCCTATTGTGCTTCAGGTAAGAATTTCTGGAAGAAATCGTTTGATGGGATGAATGCTTACCACCTCTTAATTTTAAAGAACTTGTTACATATCAAAAGTTAATTGTACATGGCAGGTTTCTGTTACACTTTAGTAAGTAGCTCACCCAAATCTCCTTCACTCGTTTCTGAAGTTTCAGAGTGTTAAAGGAGCACGTGACTGGGAGTGTATGGAAGAAAAAGTGAAAATTGAAGTTTGGATTTATTACTCTTCTCTGCTTTGGCTCTTGCTTTACTGGGACAGTTTCTCTAACTTCTCAAGTTTCCAATGGAACCTCCCATTTGTAATAGACTCCAACTAATACCTATTTGTAGACTATAAATAGCTTGTATGTAGTTGCAAATAGAACGATATCTCAAGGTGGAGGTTGCGTTGGTTTCCTAAGTGAAGGGTACCAGATAAGCCCTGAGCTACTCATCTGCCTATTGTGAACGGCATTGTTTGCCTGATCTCTTTCTTAGTCAAATTGTCTTGCGTGTATTAGGAGGGCTTCTGATTTGTTGAGTTAATCTTTTATCAAGCTACTTTGATGAAAGTATTTATCAGTTGTAGAAGTTTCCTGGTGGAAATATTAGGGTCACTTTTGTACGCTGTCATTATCTGTAAGTAAGTGTACTTTGACTCCTTTCCAATTTGTAATCTCTTCCTGCTCTAGCCTAGACTTCAGGTACTACTTTGAGTAGATATGGAGAGAGTAGACATCCATGTCTTGGCCCTTTTTAGTGGAATTGCTTTGCGTTTCTCTCCACTTACTTTGTGTTGGCTGTAGGCTTGCTATAGATTGCCTTTATTTTGTTCAGGTATGTCTTTTGTCCCCAATCTCTCCAGGACTTTTATCATGAAGATGTGTTGGATTTTGTCAAAGTTCTTTTCTGCATCTAATGAGATAGCCATCTATTTTTTTTTTCAGCTTGTTTATATGGTGGATTGCATTTACTGACTTTTGAATGTTGAAATATTCCTGTATCTCTGGGATGAAGCTTGATGGATGATCTTTTTGATGTGTTATTTGACTTGATTTGCAAGTATTTTATTGGGGTTTTTGCATCTATGTTCGTAAGGGAAATTGGTCTGTAATAAAGAATAAAAAAAGTTCTTTGTTGAGTCTTCGTGTGGTTGGGTATTAGGGTAACTATAGCTTCTTAAAATGAATCGACAGTGTTCCTCATGTGTCAATTTTGTGGAATAATTTGAGGACTGTTGGCATTAGTTCTTCTTTGAAAGTCTGGTTAAACTCTTAAAAAAATCAACTGGCCCTGGACATTTTTTGGTTGGGAGGCTTTTATTGACTATTTTTATTTTACTAGGGGTTATAGATCTATTTAAATTGCTTATCTGATTTTGATTTGACTTTGGTTAGTGGTACCTATCAAGAAAATTAGCTGTTTCTATTACATTTTCCAATTTGGTAGAATATATATGTCCTTATGATTTCATCGGTGTGTGTTATTATGTCCCCCCTTTCATTTCTGATTTTGTTATTTTGGATATTTAGTTAGTTTGAATAAGGGTCTGTCTATCTTATTGATTTTTCTCAAAGAACCAACTCTTTGTTTCATTGATTCTTTATATTACTCTGTTTCTCTTTTATTGATTTCAGCTCTCAGTTTGATTATTTCTTGCCATCTATTCCTCTTGAGTGTGATTACTTCTTTTTGTTCTAGAGCTTTCAGGTGTGCTGTTAAGTTCCTACTATGAGATTTCTCCAAATTTTTTATGTAGGCTCTTAATGCTATGATCTTTACTCTCAGTACCACTTTAATGCTATGATCTTTACTCTCAGTACCACTTTCATTGTGTCCCATAAATTTGGGTATGTGTGTATTTAATTTCATTGGATTCTAGAAAGTCTTTAATTTTTTAATTATTATTATTCAGTAGGGAGTTGTTCAGTTTCCATGAGTTTGTAAGCTTTTTGTTTTTGATATTCAGGCTTAATCTGTGTTAGTATGCAAAGAGTTACTTCAGTTTTATTGTATCTGTTGAGACTTGCTTTGTGTCTTAAGTGTGTGGTCAGTTGTGGAGAAAGTTTCATGAGCTGCAGAGAAAAAGGTATATTCATTTGTGTTTGGGTGAAATGTCCTGTAAATATGTTAGCTCCATTTGGTGTATAATGCCTGTTAGCTCCAGTATTTCTGTTTAGTTTTTGTCTAGATGGCCATTCATTGGTGAGAGTGGGGTATTGGAGTCACTACCAGTGTATGTATCAGTACATGTGATTCTTTTTGTTTTGTTTTGACACAACTCTCCTCTCCCATTAATGCTATTAATATTAGTTTGTGATCATTCAAAATGTGTGGTTTTTAGGAATGTAAATGTCATATACATGGAAACATTTATACTTAGTTCCAGAAATATTTAGGTAAAAAAAAATTACTTTTACATTCATAGATAGTCAGATTTTTTCAAGCATGGTAGAAGTAGTCACTTTGTATTGCGTTCTGTGGATAGTAAATAGCAAAACAGTTGTAGTCCAAGGTAAATGCTTGTTTAAATTCCCTGTATTAGTTAACAAGTCTATTTCCTGGAGCTCTTGTTGTTTTTAGCTTTCAGCTGTATTCAGTAAAGATGGAAGATCTTAATTAGATTTAGGTCAATCTTTGTAGTTATGGTAGAGTATGACTTTTCAGTGAAGAGCCTAGGAGGAACAAGGGGAAACACAGTTACTTATGCTTATGGAATATAAAGTATATTGATATTGGGGTCTCTTTTTGTTGTTGTTGTTGGTTTTGGTGCTTGGTATTAGATCCATGGAAGGGCTCTTCTGTACTCCTCAGGCTTACCCCCAGTCTGTGTACGTAATCTTTGCTTTTGGGTTTGTTGATTTTATAAATGATATCAGCATATTTTCATGGGATTAGATCACAGCCATATTGATCTAATATATGATTATAATATGGCTTCCTGGTTGTGGGGTTGTCAAAATGTGTAAAATTGTGCCTTGGATTTCATGAACTTCGATACTTGAAATCTGTAGATAATTTAAATCAAAAAGTTACACTTATTTCACAATTAATGCATTGTCCGAATCTAGTTAACAACCTTGTTTTTTTCATTTGGGTTAAGTTTTGAACACATCTGTAGTTAGCAAAATGATTTAATCTTGATAACATAAGGCATCTTGTTAGCAGTGTTTTCTAACTTTTTTTAACCTTTAATGTCAGTTGTGTTAAATATTTTACTTTGAAAAGAAAATATCAGCTAATTTGATGTTTTTTCCTGTCCTTCTCCTGTACATCTCTCTGTCCTTCCTATTAACCCCAAGTGTAAAGTAACGGGGAAGAGACAAGGGGAGTGAGAAAAAGGGCAAGAGGCAAGGTGCAGGGTAGAGTTAGGTTGTGACTTTGCTCACTCTGTCTCTGCTGGATTTGCTGGTTTGTAATCACCAGGCAGTACTTGGGGCCCACTTCCTGATACTCTCTTGGATGAACCAAGACTAGACCTGCTTTTTAGCATGGAGCTTTATGTACAGTTAGGGAAATGGAGTTTTACTTGAGAGGAAATTTATTTGCCAACATTGTACCAGAGACAGATCATGTGTGTGTGCATGCACGAGTGCACATGTGCATGTAACACAGAGTTTTATTATATAGCCTGGGCTTCCCTGGAACTTTTAATTTGACTTCTGAATGCTGAGATTACAGGTATGTCTTAAATTTGTTTGGTTTCAGAAAAAATAATTATTCTTTTGAAGTAGTACAAACAAAATTATTTCAAATGTCATTGAATTAAATTTTAGTAAGCAGATTGGGAAATTAATGTATTTCAGGAAAAAAACATTTTACTAATAAAGGGAGAATTTGAGAATGCACAATTGCTGTATCTTTTTGTTTGTTTGTTTTGAAATAGTCTTTCTGCATATCCTAGGGTTATCTCCAGCTTTTATCTTCAGAGTCTGGAGTTGTAGGATTGAAGGCATATGCCAGCATGTTAGGTAAAAAATGTCTACTTTCTATAAGTAAAGCAGAGAAAGATAGAAGAATGCCCTTCATTACAGGGTAGTTTATTTTGGTAAAAATCTCGTATACTGAGATGGCTGGGAATGGTTGTACAGATTGCTGAAGAAATGCTTTGGGCTCATGGAGAAGAAGTGGCAGACATGCTCATTTTCAGTGTCTCTTATGTGGGGAGCAGATACAGTTAAGGGTTTGTATTATATTACCTTGGACTGTGTACAGTATTCATTTGCTTTGAAATGATGCTTTTATCATGGCGAAATTTCTTTTTTTTTCCTTTGTTTGTTTTGTTTTTCTTTTTTTTTTTTTTTAACAGTGAAAATCAGGAAGGGGAGGTTTATTTAATGTTGCCACATTGGGAAAGGGGACAAAGTAATTCAGTGGTTTGTTTTGTTTTTCAGACAGGGTTTCTCTGAGTAACAGCCCTTGCTGCCTCAGACTCTAGAGATCCACATGCCTCTGTTTCCCAGGGACTAGGAGTAAAGGTGTGTGCTACCACGCCCAGCTATTGTAGTGGTATTATATTAAGCATTACATTAAGAACTTGAGTTGTATTTGTTTGAAGTAGAGTATGATGTTAGGAAAATGGAGTTAGAAAACAGGTGGAGTAGCATCTGTCTGAGGGTTATTCTGATTCTTAGGAGAGAGACAATTGTACATTACAGATGGAGAAGAAAATTCATAATCATGTAAACTTAGAAGTTGCTTTTATTGTTACAGGTGTAGGAGTAGGCTTTTTGTTTCTTGAAAGTTTATGCTACTAGGTTCTTAGTGTTTATTATCCATACACATACACACATGCTCACATGTCGCTAGGGTTGATCCACAGGACCCTAAGTGTGTTCAGCATGTACCCTCCCACAGAGCTACATCTTCAGCAAATTATAGATTATCAGGGACTGAAAATCTTTCAAAATAAAATTTATTGGAGGATGAAACATCTCCTAAAACTTTTAAGTATAATGACTAGTTCAGAATTATGACTAAAATTCTTTGTTGTATTTGAATTTTTTACAGACTTATTTGTGAATAAAAAATTATAGATTGAAAATTGATATTAAGTTAGATTATCATGATATTTTAGTATGTTTAATATTGAATTGTACCAGGTTTTGTATTTCTGTTTTATCTTGCTTAGGAAAGGGAATTCTTGAAGAATTATGTTCAACGGATAGTTGATGTTCGACCCACATTGGTTCTAGTTGAGAAAACAGTATCTCGGATTGCTCAGGACATGTTACTGGAACATGGCATTACTCTGGTCATTAATGTAAAGTCAGTGAGTGTTTTCTGTATTTATTCACTTAAAAAACCATGACTTTTAAATTAATATGCATGTATGGTAGGTATGCAGCATTCTTTCTGTTTGATGTACTACTTATGTTGAAAGTGGGACACAGGTGTGGCAGCTACTTTATTATTCAGACTGTAGACTCACACTGGAAGCAGGTGTGACTGACTATGTAGCTGTTCTTTTGGGTCTTTATGAAACCAAACGTGAAATGGACGTTAGCCCATCAATAAGTACTTACCAGTGCTTCACTAGTCCCTCTGCAAAATGGAGGCCACTTTTAAGGGATCTGATTTTTCTATTTGTTTGTTTGCTCATAGTATTTTGTACTAAGACAATGGCTAGCCAAATGGTCTTTAAAAAGGTAATAACAAAATAAAGTAAGAATAAAAAAGAAGATAAGGTCTTAGGTTGTACCTCTAGCAGGTCTGGAACTCACTAATTAAATCAATATGACCTCAAACTTGCACTGGTCCTACTTCCTCTGTCTCCCAAGTGCTGGGGTTATACAAGTGCACCACCATACCACGCTCATCTTTTGATGATATTACAACGAGCATGGTTTTTGAGGCCATACATTGGTTATTTAGCAAGCAAATTTGATCTAATACAGAATAAAAAAGTCATAATTATTAAAATTAAGGAAACTGATTGTGAACATTATTTTATTTTAATACTTCATGTACTTTTTCAGGTTGAATTTATTAAGATTTTTACTCATAGCTAATTCTGTAATACACTGTTTTTCTGTGTTGTAGCAAGTTTTAGAACGAATCAGTCGAATGACCCAAGGTGATTTAGTGGTGTCCATGGACCAGCTGCTCACTAAACCACACCTGGGCACTTGCCACAAATTTTATATGCAGATATTTCAGTTACCTAATGGTGAGTCATCTTAAGCATACATTCACTTAGCTTGGGGAATCTGAAGAAATGAATCAACTCCTAGTTAAATATAGTATTGTTTACTCAGGAAGTATTAATATCTGTTAGCATTGGTAGAGTGAGAGAGTGATTCAATATGGTCTTATTCCTGTAAGGATTTTCTTTTTTGTTGGTAATAAATTCTGTCTGGTCCTCTGAATTTTCACCAAAGTCTCTTAACTTTGTTTATTTGTAGAACAAACCAAAACACTGATGTTTTTTGAAGGCTGTCCACAGCACCTAGGATGTACAATCAAGCTCAGAGGAGGCTCCGATTATGAGCTGGCTCGAGTTAAGGAGATCCTAATATTTATGATCTGTGTAGCTTATCATTCTCAACTAGAAATCTCCTTTCTCATGGATGAGTTCGCTATGCCTCCAACATTAATGCAAAGCCCTTCATTCCATTCTCTGTCTGAGGGCCGAGGGGAAGAGGGGGTGCCTCAGGAGCAGTACAGTGGCAGCTCCCTTCCCCAGGACCCAGAGTGCCCTCCTGACTCCCTGTCTTCTGATGATAGCATTTTGTTGGAATCAAGGATTACGCTTGAGAAGGGTGAGCAGGACAGTAAAAGTGTTCCCCAGGCGGTTGCCTCTGTGAAACATCAAGATTATACTGCACCTGCTTGCCCAGCAGGTATTCCCTGTGCTCTCTTTGCGTTGGTACCTGAATCCTTGTTGCCTCTCCATATGGATCAACAGGATGCTATAGGAAATGAAGAGTCAGAGACATTGCAGCAAACAGATGAACAACAGGATCCCAAAAGCCAGATAAGAGCCTTTAGAGACCCCCTACAGGATGACACTGGGATGTACATTACTGAGGAAGTCACCTCCTCTGAAGATAAACGAAAGACTTACTCTTTGACATTTAAGCAAGAATTAAAAGACGTGATCCTCTGTGTCTCTCCAGTTATTACATTCCGGGAACCTTTCCTTTTGACTGAGCAGGGGATGAGGTGCTCAACTCGAGATTATTTTCCAGAGCAGATTTACTGGTCTCCTCTCCTCAACAAAGAGGTGAAGGAAATGGCACTCAGGAGGAAGAAGCAGCTGCTCAGGGATCTCTCTGGACTTCAGGGCATGAATGGCAGTGTTCAGGCCAAGTCTATTCAAGTCTTACCCTCACATGAGCTAGTGAGCACCAGGATTGCTGAGCATCTTGGTGATAGCCAGAGCTTGGGCAGAATGCTGGCTGATTATCGAGCTAGAGGAGGAAGAATTCAGTCAAAACATTTGGACCCTTTTGTCCATTCAAAAGATACATCATGTACTTCAGGTTGCAAATCGGGAAACAAAACTGAGAATGATGAAGAGAGGGGGTTGGTCCCAAGCGACGCCTTATGGGCGACAAAGGTAAGATGCCACTCTTGAGTGTTACTGAGGCAAGATTAAAAAAAATCACTGACAGATTGCATAGGTTTATTAAATATTTACTCTTCTGCTTATTTTTCTTCTTGAGTTGGATTGCATTTATGTATAAAGTATAAAAGTGGATTCATAAGGGAATGAAACTGGGATTTTGGATTTTAATATGCGCTTGTAGTAAAGTAGGAAGGATCTAAGTTAAGGGAAAGTGGGCAATTGCTTGAAGTTTATATCTGGATTGCTTATATGTGGTATGATGTAGCTCTTGACTTTTTTCAGTGTTTTAAGATAGGTCTTTAATATTGTTGTTGTTGCTATGGTCAAATACCTGAAAAAAAAAAGGCAACGTATGGAAGAGTTTATTTAGCTTGTAATTCTAGGTTACAGCCCATTATTGGTGCGGGAGAATTGTCTGTATTCTGTCAGTCATGTTTTAAATAAACGCTGATTGGCCAGGCAGGGAGTATAGGCAGGAAAACCAGACAGGAAGTAGAGGTGAGAACAGGAGAATTCTGGGAAGCAGGACGCTCTTTTGGCATTCGTGCGCAGACCACCGAAGAAGCAGGATGTGACCTGCCCCGCTGAGAAAGGTACTGAGCCATGTGGCTAACATAGATAAGAATAATGGGCTATATAAGTTATAAGAGCTAATAAGAAGCCTGAGCTAATGGGTCAATCAGTTTATAACCTGATGCAGACTCTGTGTGTGATTTTCTCTGGGACCTAGTGACTGTGGGACCTGGTGGAAGAACAGAAACCAACCAGGCCTCTCATGTTACACATTATAAGGGGAAGTCAAGGCAGCAGGAAGATGCAATTTATGATACCACAACCACAGTCAAGAACAAAGAGAAATAAATGCATATATGCTGCTTGCTTGTTTGTGTTCAGTTCTGTTCTCCATTCCTAATAGTTCCCGATCTTTTGCTAGACTGGGTCTCCCCACATTTTAACTTAAGACAGTCACTCAGATGTGCCCATATTCCAACCCAGTATATATAATCCTTCCTTGAGACTCTTCTTCCTAGTTGATTTTAAATTGTATCAAGATGGCAATTAAGCTAACCTTCACAGGTCCCATTATGTGGTCCTGGTTGACTTTAAGTTCACAATCCTCTTGCCTGTACCACTTTATGCTACGATTATAGCTCTGTACCACCACAACTAGCTCTATTGTTTGATTATAGTCATTGTGAGAGATGTAAATTTGTTATTGAAAATGGACCTGTTTTAAGAAAGTGTGTGTGTCTGTGTGTCTGTGTATCTGTATTTAATAGTAAAAAGTTTATATTGTCATTTAACTTTGACAGTGATCTTTTTTGTTTAATTAGAAATTAAAGATATTTACTTGTGGATGGACACATTACTAGTAGTGAAACTAATAAAAAGACATCTAGTTTCACTGATAGTCAAGGAAGTGCTAAATGTCTTTTGAGACTCACAAAAAGAACCATGGTTAGTGAGAGTCAAGAAATTTTGAATGCTTTGTCTAAGTGTACAAATGTCTAAAAGTGATAAGGAGGCTTCTCTTACTTTATGTGTATGCCTATACATCCCTGTCGAAATGCACAGAAGGTGATAAGGAGGCTTCTCTTACTTTATGTGTATGCCTATACATCCCTGTCGAAATGCGCAGAAGGTGATAAGGAGGCTTCTCTTACTTTATGTGTATGCCTATACATCCCTGTCGAAATGCACAGAAAGTGATAAGGAGGCTTCTCTTACTTTATGTGTATGCCTATACATCCCTGTCGAAATGCACAGAAGGTGATAAGGAGGTCTCTTACTCTACATGTACATTTATCACCTTTGACTCAAGGTTCCGACTTCTCTATTGCAGAACAAATTGAATACATCTGTGTAGGATGCTTGCTTGTTGTAAGAATATGTGTACAGGGTGTTTGTTTGTTGAAGCATACATCCATTTGGTTTTTGTAGCAAAACATATTTTGCAGATGTGGCAAATTCCTGACATTAAACAGTTTAAGAGGGTTTATTTTAGCTCATGATTTCATAGGTTTCAGTCCATCCTCCTTGGCTCCATTATTCGTGGTAGCTAGAGTACATGGCATAGCACACAGGAAGCAGAGAGAAATAGGAGGGCCTGGGATGAGATGCAGTCTTCAAAAAGACACCTCCAGTGACCTATTTCCTTCATGTAGGCCTCACCTTATAGTTTCTAGAATGTTCAGCGTAGCTCCCCAGCTGAGGGGCACACCTTAAATACAGGATTCTTGGGCAAGGGGCATCAATCATACATATTCAACCCATACCAGATTTTTTTTTCCCCCTGAGACAGGGTTTCTCTGTGCAGCAGCCCTAGCTGTCT
This sequence comes from Ondatra zibethicus, assembly GCA_004026605.1. Lineage (NCBI taxonomy): Eukaryota > Metazoa > Chordata > Mammalia > Rodentia > Cricetidae > Ondatra > Ondatra zibethicus. The sequence goes on from PVIU01004034.1 coordinate 89,312, forward strand.
TGGAACTAGCTCTGTAGATCGAATTCTGGCCTCAGACTCACAGAGATCTGCCTGCTCTGCCTCCCGATTTCTGGAATTAAAGGCATTTGCCGCCACCACCCGGCTAAAGGATGGGTTTTGAATTTTTTTCTATGCAGCTTTAAAGTTTTGTTATTTATTAGAATAAAACACTGATAGTTATGTTTTAGCATGTACCTCCCAAAAGCAAGTTATAGTAATATATTTTTGTAGCCCATCTCATTTTAATGAAAACAAAATCACCTGTGTATATTTGTGTGTGTATGTACATGTGTGATTGTGCATGTGTGCATGTATGTAAATGCAAATAACGTGAATAAACAAAAAGTGATTTTCCTTTTGGTGTTTGTTTGAAATAGGATTTCTCATTGCCTAGGCGGGCCTCAAACTCAAGATCCAGCTAATGAAGATGTTAAATTCTTGATCCTCTTGACTCTGCCTCCTAAGTGCTGGGATTTCCATGTGCTCCCATGCTGGTCTGAGTAGCCTTATAAACTTTAGTTTGAGAGATGGGTAGCATTCAAGAAGTAGGAACTTTATATTATGTACCTCTACTACTTGAATTTTAACAGGAAACAGGTGTGTTTAAAAACAAGAACAAGCACAGGTAAAAAAACTACCTTAGAATTAGGTTTCTAGACACCATCGATTGATGCCATAGCCATCCACTGTCATAATGTTCCATAGGAATATATTTTAGTTAATTTGCTCTTCCAAAGTATAATACAATTTTGAAAAAAAATGGAGTGTTTATGTTAAGAAACACGCTTCTTAGTCACCTTTCACTTTCAAGCACAGTGCTGGGATTGGCCCACAGCCTTACCAATGGTGGACTTCCAGCCCAGTTAGTTTATGCTTTTACATTTACTTTGGAGTTTTGAAATTGCCTTTGGTCAAAACCCAGCTGTTGTTACGTTTAGCTTTTTAACTGTTCCCAGGCGGCTTTATTGACAGAATGGAATGTGACGTAGGTCAGTGAACTGATGGACACTGTTCCCACTCAGGTGCTCACCTGTCCTTGTCCTGCAGGTGGACTGCCTGAATCCTGCCAACCACCAGAGGCTGTGTGTCCTCTTCAGCAGCTCCTCTGCCCAGTCCAGCAATGCTCCCAGTGCTTGTGTCAGCCCTTGGTATGACGCTTCTCCCTGCCCTACTGCAACATGAAAATAATTCCTGCTGTCAGTTACAGAGCACATTGATGGTCACATATCATACTGTAGAATGCTTACACTTGAGTAACTGTGAAATTTCTTTGTTCGTGGGTAAAAAATAGTACATTAATCAAGAGTGAAGAAAGACTGAGAGAGAAAAAAGAAATTTTTACATTACAAAGGTTACAAAGTTGACCTGCAAAAACTGGTTTATAAAAGCCAAAAGCTACATTTTGATTATATCATGTGCAGTTTAGGTGAGTTTTCATGTTGAATAAATTTTATAAAAGCAGTCAGCCTTTTATCTTAGTGTTTGTAGTTTTGTTACTGAGCTATACTACATACTGGCCTTTTGTCTCCTTAGTACATTCTTCTTGGGAACATCTAAGTAAATTTATAGAGACAAATACATTTTATAATATTTCCAGTGATAGTCACACAAACCTTACATCCCTGTCTTAGGGTTTGTTTGTTTGTTTTGTTGCTGGGTTAAAAAATTCTCTGTTAAAAGCAACATAAAGGAGAAGGGGTTTATTTGGCTGCTGTCCATCATGGCAGGGAAGAGAACGAAGAAGGCGTGGCTGCAGGTGCTCTGCTCCACCCCCTTCTCATGCTGCAGGCAGGGAATGTCCCACCGCAGAGGGGGCTCCCACAGCAGTTAACACGGCAGGAGAAGCTCCTTTGTGTTTCATCTCCTCCACTCCTCCGTGTGTGCACATGTGCAGCTTTGTGTGTGTGGTGGTGGTGTGTGTGTGTGAGGGGGGGTTGGTAGCATTGCTTTCATGATAAAACTTATTTTCAGTGGAAAGATTTTTCTTGAAATGTGTAGTTCCAGGACAGCTTTAAGCCTGGCTTTCTGAAAGCCCATAGAATTTTTCTCAGGATTTGATAGACTCTTTCAGTAATACTAGAAGAGGATACTGGTTTCAACAAGCACACGTTCAAAGTCTAATTTTGGGCAGTTGTGAGTTCAGTTCAGTTAGGAGCCGGGTGAGAGCGGCTGTTCTCTATACTCAGTAAAGACAGGGACTAGAGGGCAGAGGGGGACCCACCCCACCCCACCCCACCCAGTGAAGACAGGGACTAGAGGGCAGATGGGGACCCACCCCACCCAGTGAAGACAGGAACTAGAGGGCAGATGGGGACCCACCCCACCCCACCCAGTGAAGACAGGGACTAGAGGGCAGATGGGGACCCACCCCACCCAGTGAAGACAGGAACTAGAGGGCAGATGGGGGACCCACCCCACCCCACCCAGTGAAGACAGGGACTAGAGGGCAGATGGGGACCCACCCTACCCAGTGCTGATGGGGAGTGAAACTGTGACACATGATTTTACCTCTTCCTCATGAAAATCAATTTTATTCAATTTGTTTTTATGGTTTATGCACTCATTAAATGATTTCTTAAGATATTAATGGGTTGGGAGTAAAAAAGATGCTATGGTGTGGCTAATTTACACTAGGGTGGAGTAAAACCTGTTCTGTAGCAACAACATATATGATTTGCTTTATTACTTCATTATAAGCATATAATAATTAAAATATGGTGGTCTTGGTGGTAATGTTAACATATTTCTAAGAAATGATCTCTTCTTTTAGGATTGTAACAATGGAATTTTATGGAAAGAATGATCTTACACTGGGAATATTTTTAGAAAGATACTGTTTCAGGTAAAAGCTTATTTCTTCCTTGTGATTTATTATGCTTTGCTTTTTTCTTTTCTTTTCCCTTCCTTCCTTCCTTCCTTCCTTCCTTCCTTCCTTCCTTCCTTCCTTCCTTCCTTCCTTCTCTTTTCTTTTCTTTTCTTTTCTTTTCTTTTCTTTTCTTTTCTTTTCTTTTCTTTTCTTTTCTTTTCTTTTCTTTTCTTTCTTGAGACAGAGCCCTCTTTATAGCCCTGGCTGCCCTGGAACTCACTAGGTAGACTTCGCTGGCCTCAAACTCAGAGAGAGAGAGAGAGAGATCTGCCTCCCATGTGCTGGAATTAATTATTGTGCATTTTTGAAGCCCATAATTTCAAGCTAAAACCTGTTGATGGTCCTCACCTTCACAGCACATGTCAGAGCGTATTTTACAGTGGTTCAGCTGGAGCGCTTGTCTCCTCTACTTCAGAGGAGCTGGCCAGCTCGTCTGCCGCGCCGACTTTTACAGTGATTCAAATGAAAAACGGGAGACTTAGGACCAGCTTGACATCAATTTATGTTCCACTGCTGTTACCAGTTAAGTTACACAGCCTGGGACGAGTAATTTAATGTTAGCAACCTCTTCCACAGGAAGTACTTAAAAAGTCCTTAAAAGTGTCTGGGTTTTACTGTTGTTTGAAACTGGGCATTAGAAGGTGTTTGACAAATGACAAATGACAAATGCTTTATGTTTAAGACAGAATGTTCATCTGCAGCTCAGGGCCGTGTGTCCTGTTCAGATTGTCCACTGTTGGTCATTACTCTAGAGGGGGTGTCACTTCCTTGATCATGGCTCTGATTATTCAGTACTTGGTATATGTGATCCTCTGTTTCATGCTTAATGTGAGAAGGATTTTCTTGTTTATCACAGGTCATCTTACCAATGTCCTAGCATGTTCTGTGATACCCCCATGGTGCATCACATTCGACGCTTTGTTCACGGCCAAGGCTGTGTGCAGATAATCCTGAAGGAGTTGGATTCTCCAGTGCCTGGATATCAGCATACAATTCTCACATATTCCTGGTGCAGAATCTGCAAACAAGTATGTGCTGCTGCTGGAATATTTCTTTCTATTTGTATAGTGCTTTGGGGCATAGATAATCAATAGTATTTTGAACTTTGTTATTTGTCATGATCTTATTTATATACCTTCTTGTGCTATAGGTTTAACCTAATACTTTAGAAAACTTTACTTAAAGAATGTCATTAGCCGGGCAGTGATGGTGCATGCCTTTAATCCTGGAACTTGGGAGGCAGGGGCAGGTGGATCTTTGAGTTTGAGGCCAGCCTGGTCTACAGATCTAGTCCCAGGACAGCCAGGGATACACAAAGAAACCCTGTCTCGCAAAACCCTGTATATATAATATCATTAAATAATGAATTATATATACCTTTTTCTAGTATAATATATTGAAATTATATTTTGAAAATATTCAGTTATGTTTGTTAATTTAGCAGATACTTAATCCCATCTGTGTTCTAGGTACTGTGTTGCATTTTAGGCATAGAAAGAGAATGAATGTAAATTGCTTGTAAAGAAGGAGACAGACTTATAAAGCAGTAACTATAGTATTTTAGACTATTTCCCTAGCAAATCTGAGCTATATTAACATCTCTTCTAAAAACATGTAGATGAGGCTTTGTTGACAGTGACCTGTATAGACTTTTGTATAATATTAGAAAATGACATGGGATCATATTTAATTTCTTTGAACTATCTTTTCAATCTCTGAGGGAATTATTTGATGTCAGTATTGTGATTTTTTTGTTGTTTGTTTTTTATTAAGTTGATTCAATCAATTTTTAGAGAAGTGGCATAGATTTAGGTTTAAGGTTTACTTAATTTTATTTGTATATGTGTGTGCCCAACTGTATGTATGTTTACTGTGTGTAAAAGTACCTGAGTAGGCTAAATGAGGACTTTAGATCACTTGGAACTGTACTTACAGGTGGTTGTTTGCTACCTAATGTGGGAATTGAACTGAGGTTCTTTGCAAGGGCTGCAAGTATTCTTAATTGCTGAGGTGTCTTTCTAGCCCTAGTCTTATGGGCTTTTTGGGGTTTTTTTTTTTTTTTTGGTCTGTTTGTTGTTTTCACTTACTTTTATTTTATATGCATGCATATTTGCCTGCATGTATGTTTGTGTGCCATGTATATGCATATTTCCCAAGAAGATCAGAAACTATAGTTAAAATGGTTGTGAGACACTGGGGGATCAAACCTGGACTCTGTGGAAGAGCAGCCTGTCCTCTTAACTGCTGAGCCATCTCCAGTTCCTATAACATTTTAAACATATACTATTTATTCATATTACAGCATATATGTACCAAAATTGCCTTCATTATTATCTTGATGTAGTTTTCAGTGTGCTTGGAAAGCATTTATGAGAATTGTAGGTAAAATAGCAGTGTGTCTGTTAGTATAGCACTTGATGATGGTGACATTAGTTTTCTTTATGTGCTGGGAATATGCCGGCCTGCGGTGATTCATAGTAATGATCAAGTCTTCTGTACTTTCTTGTAAGTGTTAGTGGAGATCAGGCTAGGCAAGTGCTTTATTTAACCATTAAACTAGGTCCTAGCATCATTCTCATACCATAGACCTTTAGGTCCTGGGCCAAAATGCTGGTAGATCAGTGGTTCTTACCTCTAATACAAGTTCTCATATTGTGGTGACCTCCAACCATAAAATGATTGTTGTCACTACTTCAAAATATAACAGTTTGCTACTGTTATGAATTGTAATGTAAATATCTGTGCTTTCCAGTGGTCTTAGGCGATCCTTGTGAAAGGGTTATTTGACCCTCAAGGGGGTTGTGACCAACAGGTTGAGAAACACTGTTGTAGATTGATTATTGAATTAAGTCAATAGCTAAATTTTGGTCTGTTTTTCATGCTTTGGTTTATGCATTTAAGATTTTTTTAAGTTTTATGGGATTATGCTAGAAAGGAAAAGAGTTTTTGTTAACATATACACAAAAGAAAAACTTCTAGTACAAGAAAAATTTAATGTTAAATTTTGTAAGCCACAGTAATAGAAAAAATGGGCAAAGGTCATGACAAAGCAATTAATACAAATGGTCAGTTAAATATGTAAATGAATTTATTTATTAACTAGTTGAAGCATAAATGAAGCCAAATATAAATGAAACAAGTAAAATGCATTAAAAAACATTTCAGAGATGAATAATTCATAGGATCTGTAGGATTGAGGGAATTAGTATTCTTTAGTTACTGTTGTGGAAAATGTGTAAATGAATATACCTGATGTGACTGTAAAGAAACAATTGCCCACCTTACTGATTTATTCTAAAGGAAAAAGTATGTCTCTTTCGAGTGTGTTTGCAAGAATTTTCAGCAGAGCATCATGCAAATAAGGGAAACCTATGTATCTCAAATGCCCATTAGTGGACAGTTAGTGTGAGGCCATACCCCATGGGCATTTAAAGGTTGTAAAGAAAATAGAGTCTACTGGCAAATTGATGGTGTGTGCGGGGTTATTAGAGCTGTTCTCCTCACCCTCCCGGTGTTGCAGGAGGGCTGCTTGTTTGTCCCGCCGCCCAGCTATCTTAGCCCCGAAATAACCACACAGAAACTGTGTTCATTAAATCACTGCTTGGCCCATTAGCTCTAACATCTTATTGGCTAACTTTTTTTTTCCAGCAAAATTCTTCACAGATATTGGCTAACTCTTACACCTTGATTTAGCCAATTTTTATTAATCTATGTTTCGTCACGTGGCAGTGGCTTACCAGGAAAGATTCAGCATGTCTGATTCTGGCGGCTCCATGGTGTCTCTTTCTCCTCTGCTTTCTTCCTCCCAGAATTCAGTTCTGTCTTCTTTTTTTTTTATTGCTTTATAAATAATACCATTCAAAACTTCCACTTCCTACCCTCTTCCCATTTCCCTCCCGCTCCCCAATTCACCCTCCCCACTCCCCCCTAGGAGAGGGCAGGGTATCCTGCCCTGTGTGAAGTTCAAGGCCCTCCCCCCTCCATCCAGGCTCAGGAAGGTCTGCATTCAAATAGACCAGGATCCCAAAAAGCTAGCACCTGAAGTAGAGACAAATCCCAGCTCCACCATCATTGGCCTCTCAATCTACCCCAATCGTTCAGAGGGTCCAGCTTGATCACATGCTCCTTCAGTCCCAGTCCAGCTGGCTCCGGTGAGCTCCCATTAGATCAGGCACACAGTCTTTTTTTTTTTGGTTTTTCGAGACAGGGTTTCTCTGTGGCTTTGGAGCCTGTCCTGGAACTAGCTCTGTAGACCAGGCTGGTCTCGAACTCACAGAGATCCGCCTCAGGCACACTGTCTTAGTGGGTGGACCAACCCCTCGCGGTCCCGATTTCCTTGCTCATATTCTCCCTCCCTCTGCTCCTCAACTGGACCTTGGGAGCTCAGTCCAGTGCTCCGATGTGGGTCCCCATCTCCATCTGTCGCCGGACAAAGGTTCTATGGTGATATCATGTTGCTTTTCAGGTTGTTGGAGAAATTTTTGCATTGGCGCCTACCCATCTCTTCCTTCAAATGCGGCCAGGGGAGACTTGGCGTCTTGGTCCAATCTCTGCTGTGGCTGACTGTGTACTTGGGGGTTTTTCTTGGTCTGCCCTCTCTTAGGTACCCTCAGCACTGGAGCTGGCTCTCAGATCCCCTCATCAGCTCTGAAGCAGGCAGTGTTGGTGGATCCCTCTCTGGCAGAGGAACAGGGCCCCTTGCTGGGCCAAGGACCCTGCAGACAAAAGGGCAGGCTTGGTCGGGGCAGCCTGGGGCAGGAGCACTCACCACTGGGTCCCCATCCCCCCCCACACACACTGAAGCAGGCCAAGCTGGGGGATTCTAGCATCCAGCAGATGGAAAGGAGTGCTTGGTGGGAAGATGGAAAGGGGCAAACAGAGAAAGCCAGTAGCTGGGAGAAGCCCCGCTGAATGGTCAGAAACGGTTAGGGGAATTGGAGGGGCCGGCACTCTGCACACACTTACCCCTCCGGATGGATCCTGGCACAGGAACAGGGCCCCTTGCTGGGCCAAGGACCCTGCAGACCCAGTTCTGTCTTCCCTGCCTACCTAAGTTCTGGCCTATCAGGCCAAGGCAGTTTCTTTATTCATTAACCAATACAAGCAACACATAGAAAGAAGGACCTCCTACACCATCCCAGCTCAAATCCATTTTGAATATTTTGTTTTTTTCCCAATTTTTCTCCCTCAGTTAGAATATGTTGTTTGTCTTGGAAAATAGAAAATAAATCTTTGAAAAAATTAGATTTTCAGCATGTAATTTATTAATTTTTTTCCCTGAACTCCAGGTAACACCAGTTGTTGCTCTTTCAAATGAATCCTGGTCTATGTCATTTGCAAAGTACCTTGAACTTCGGTTTTATGGGCACCAATACACACGCAGAGCCAATGCTGAGCCATGTGGTCACTCTATCCACCATGATTATCATCAATATTTCTCTTATAACCAGATGGTGGCATCCTTCAGGTAAGAAGGCAGAGAGATCTTATACATTATCACCTGTTGTTTTCTTACTTACCATAGCTCTCTATTCACATTTTACCTGCCAGGTACTTCCTCCTTCGTTCTTGGTTTATTACTTTTTTGCTGTATTGCTCTGATAAAAATATCTTCGATATTTACATTTTGTTTATTACCCACATCTCATTCTAGAGTTAGGAGGGCAGAAATTTTGGTGTTATATTCTTGGTACTTCGAACAGTGTTTCACACACAATATACTCTCACGAAATATTTATTAATTAGAATGTATTTCCTTTTTAAAAGCAGGGCCTTTTAACCATAAACGTAGTGTGTGGGTTGGATGCAGCATTTATTAGTCAATACCTCAGGTAGGAAGGACAAGAAGACTCATGAAGAACCCTAAGAGCTGGAAGGTAATAAATTCCTTCATTTTAGTTTCTTCAGATCCACAGAGAAAGTTTACAGTAAAATCATTGCTGTTTTTATAGCAGATGGCCCTCAGAGGGATAATAATAATGGCGTCACAGTGCAAGGTTAAAAAAATCCTCTCAGTATTGGGGAAGATATCTCTGGTGGTTGAAAGTTACTTTTTTTCTTTTTTGTCTTTATGAAACTTGATTTTATAGAAAACTTTATTTTTCTCTTGTGCTCATTTGAATATATATGCCCTATATAAATTATTAAAATATTTTTTATTTTCTCTTGTTACTGTTTTTGTTTCCCTCAGTTATTCTCCTATTCGGCTTCTTGAAGTGTGTGTTCCACTACCAAAAATATTCATTAAACGTCAAGCCCCACTGAAAGTGTCCCTTCTCCAGGACCTCAAGGACTTTTTTCAGAAGTAGGTTTCATTGTCTTTGGTCACCATGTGTTCTTTGTCGTGTTTGTAACCCATTGCTGATTTAGCTGTCAGGCTCACCCATGTGTGTAGTGTGTGCTCAGTGTACAAAGGAAAAGTTCAAGTAATACAGGAAAACCTCTCAAACATAAGTAACAGCTTAAAAATTTAAAGTAATTCCTTTGAGGCTTTGTTTTGCTTTGCAAAATTTCCATGTGATTATTGATAAGGTAGCTTGTTTTACTGATAGTTTTATATAAAATACCTTTTCTTCTAATTTCTATTAAGTGGTTTGATTTTAACTCTTCTAACATGTGGTACCCTCTACATTTTCAGAGTTTCACAGGTATACCTAGCTGTTGATGAAAGACTTGCGTCCTTGAAAACAGATACATTTAGCAAAACAAGAGAGGAAAAAATGGAAGATATTTTTGCACAAAAAGAGGTAATTTGTTTCTTTTATAGAAAATACTGAAGTTGCTGACTTGCTGGAAATCCCTTTGTCTCTGTGGTGTCTCAGCTTATTGAACTTAAATCTATTGCCTTTCAGATGGAGGAGGGTGAGTTCAAGAACTGGACTGAGAAGATGCAAGCAAGGCTTATGTCCTCCTCTGTGGATACCTCTCAGCAGCTGCAGTCCATCTTTGAGTCACTCATAGCCAAGAAGCAGAGTCTCTGTGAGGTGCTGCAAGCATGGAACAGCAGGTAGGGCTTTGTCGGGGCCTTCTTGACCCTGCTACCAAATTTCTTCTGCCATGATATTTCAAAATTTGTTTTCTGGTTCTGGAGATTAAATCCAAGGCCTTACATTTGCTAGGCAATACTCTACCACTTAGCTAAATTCCCCGTGACAATATTTTAAATTTAAAGCTCTATTAGTTATAGATGTTTTATTTTTTTAGTTATAAAGATTTTTTGACTTTTGTTTTCTTATCCTTTAAAACATATTGTAGCCTTTACGTAGTTTGTTAAGATAAAAACAAACAAAACAAAAGGAAACAGCCGTCTTTGCTGTTTAAAATATGTGCTGCTGAGTGAGATTGGATCATTGTCCCATGAAACATCATTGGCTATCATAAGAATTCAGTAGTGGCTCCATACACCTTTAAAGTCTGTTTTAGGTGAAAGTTTGTAAGTATAAACTGGAAACAAAACCATGTCCTTTCTGCCTGTGACTATAGGTTGCAGGACCTTTTCCAGCAGGAAAAAGGTAGAAAGAGGCCTTCGGTTCCTCCCAGTCCTGGGAGACTGAGACAAGGTGAAGAAAGCAAGGTAATAATAAAGTGTAGCTTTGTCTTTACTGTTTCATTGATAAACATATAGTTAGTTCCATTTCTAACACTTTAGGAGTGGTAGTTTAATGCATAAAGTTTTCTGTCATGGTGGTGGATTTTCAGGGAAATATGATCTGGATTACTTTTATATACTAACCCCAATTAAAATGATGTGTTATAATAAATTTATTTGAAGTATTTGTCAAAAGGTTACTGTCCCTGATACACCATTGAGGATATTACAGAGGAAACTTGTAGGTTCTTAGCATATATAATAGAGTTCTAATTTTTCATTTTCCTTTCTTTTAAAAATATATTTGCTTACTTTTATGTGCATAAGTGTTTTGTCTGCATGTCTGTATATGCATCTCATATGTACCTAGAGCCCACAGAGCAAGAAGAGGGCATTGGATCCCATGGAATTGGAGTTACAGGTGACTATGAGCTACCATGTGGGTGCTGCTAACCAAACTTAGGTCTTTTGGAAGAACAGCAGGTGCCCTTAACTGTTAAGCCTTCTCTCAAGTCCTAGGGCACTTTTCTTACTGTGTAGTTTTGGGTGTTTGATTTCTGTGCCTGAATGAGAAGTTCTTCTTAAGCCGTCTTCCCTGGATCACTCCCTTCCCAACTGATTGCTTTCTTTTGCTGAAAACAAAATACCACAAACTTAATGTTCAAAAATGCAGACTTAACTGTTTTATAGTGGTATATATGGCTGGGTTCTTTATTCAAAATCCCACAGAGCTAAAATCAAGGGCTTGGCCAGGGTTTCTCTCATTTTTGAGGGTCAGCATGTTCTTCCAAGCTCCTTTAGGTTGTTGACAGGACTTGGTTCCTATAGTGACCGATCTTCTATTGGTGGCTGTTGATGCTTACATTCCCTGACCTGTAATCTGTTCCATCTTCTAAGCCTTCCATGTTGGTCCAGCTCCTCTTGAGCTTCAGATCATTTTGCTTACACAGCTTTAAGATTTTTGTACTTAATGCACTTGTATCTTCTCTTTGTTTTGTGGTCAGTTGACTTGGCACCATTATATTTGCAAAATTCATTCACAGCATTACTTTGACTTCTGTTTGTTAGAGTAATTGGAATAAGGGTGTATACACCAGAGGCTAAACATTTTTGGGACCTTTAGAATTCTGCCTGTCATGCTGCTCAGATATCACAGGAAATGATGCTAGTGTGATGGCCTTGTATCCTGACATCACAGGGTTTTGAGGCGGGGGAGGTTCTTTTCATGTCACCAGACTGTTGTAGAGAAATGTCATTGAATGATGCACATACTGCAAATCATTTTAGAAAATTGAATGGTTATTTCTTTTTGTCTGTTAAGCGACTATTTAATAATTGTATTTCCTCTTAATATTTAGATAAGAATAACAGTTGGAATGATGGCTCAGTGGTTAAGAGCACTAGCTGCTCTTCCAGAGGACCCAGGTTCAATTCCCAGCACCTACATGACAGCTCACAGCTGTCTGTAACTCTAGTTCAAGAGGATCCAACGCCTTCACACAGACATATATGAAGGCAAAAACACCAATGCACATAAAAATAAATAAAAATCTGAAAAAAAGAAAGAAATACACTATCACCCATGAGGTGATCTGCTTTTGGAAAGTTGAAAATTGACTTGAAATTCTGTTACACTGCCTTTTGACAAATGGTTTTGAGTACCTATTTTTCTTTACGTGTTTTTCTAGGTTATATGGCATTCACTTGTAAGCAACAGCCATAGTTACTGTCTCATAAATATATTTGCCTGGTTAAAAAGAGACTGATAGAAAACACAAGAACCCAAAAGGATTTAGCGACTATAAAAAAGGTTGTAGAAAAGCGTAAAGAAGGCAGAGTTTGGTGATGGAGTAGGTAATAGTGGTGGGTTATTTTATTTAAATGACATAGAAAATCTCTCTAATATGGTAACCACTACTGACATGAAATGACTCATAACTAAATTCCCCATGGGGCTTGTAGTCCTACTAATGTTTTTCATGGGTAATAGGATATAGAAGGTTCATTAGAGAGGAGTAGGCTTACTAGACAGACCTGAGTGTTCCTAGATGTGTCCATGCCAAGGTGTGAGCTACTATTTGGAGCAATATTCTCAAAGTCATGGGTCTGCAGCTTTTCTCCTTTTAAACCACGTATAAAGCTGGGACTGGCATTGTAACAATATATCTCAGAATAGTAAATATAGAATCTGTCTGTCTTCTAGTTAGCCAGACATCTAAGATAGTTCTGAAAATGTAAAACAGTGACACTTCTTTATAAGTGTGTTTTTTTTTTAATTTTGGAAAATAGCTTTATTCTGCTTCAACTAGTTTTTATATTTATGTTTCTATGTAATGGTGTTATTTCTAAGTGAACCAATAAATGCATACTTAGGAATGTACTCAGACTTAAGTAATGAAAATGGCAAGAGCCACTTTAAATTATTAGGAGGTAATATTTTAGTGGAAACATGAGTTCAAAATTTTCAAGATTCACTGGGTTAGACTAATTTTAAAGTGTGATTTTTTTTTTAAATATATATCCTTAAAAATAGCCTATTTATTTCTCTTCAGATAAGTGCAATGGACGCATCTCCAGGACTCCACAGTGGAGAAAGAGGTTGGTCTTTAGTCTGCTGACCTCTTGCTCTTGCATTTAAAGAGATTTTACTTTTAACTGCTAATGTGAACATTATTTTCTAATACACATGTCCATAGTAATTTTCCTCCTGATAGAACACTTATAATTCTTACTGGTCTGAGAGTGTCATTCAGTGTGGTTATAAGAAAATAAAAGGATGTAGAAATGATACAATGGTAGTGAGGGGTGCCAGTAGAAGAAAAAGAATAAAACCTGGCACTGAGTTTCTTTTTTGCTTACGCTGGTCAGGTAGCCGCCCTTATTCTATTATTAGGGTTTGTCTTAGCATGGTTAATTTATATTTTATGTTCTTAAATTGTTTTCTAAAATTTTTATTCTTCAGTAACTTAGTGTCATTTTGGAAACTGTAGGGAAATTTACATAGAGTGTCTGTTGAATAGAACTTACTGTTTTTTATGTTTTTCTGTAATAATTGTAACTTTTTCTCTCTCAGAATAAACATCTAAGTTTCCCCACAGTGCTCTAATTCTATTCTCTGTGAAGCCAGATCATATATAGGCAGATCATATGTAGGCAGATCATATGTAGCCAGATCATATGTAGGCAGATCATATGTAGGCAGATCATGTAGCATAAAGGAAAGGGTATTGTGTTAGGTAGAGGTCAGGATGCATTTATAGTTTTGTCACCAAGATTTGATTGTGGCCAAATCATATAATCTTCCTGGATTTTTATTTCAATTTTTATGGCATTAGTTACATGACCTAGATAATTTTCAAAAAGGTAAAATTCTACATTTTAAGAAGTAGAAGTATGATTTGGCATTTAAAGAAGTGTTATCAGGTGAAATGGACTTCTTATCTTAACTGACTCATCTAAGATTGTTTCTCTAGAGGATCGCTTCTTGACAACCCTGTCCAGCCAGAGCTCCGCAAGCTCTGCACATCTGCAGCTGCCAACTCCTCCTGAGGCCCTGGCTGAGCAACTAATGGGAGGGCCCTCCGACCTCGACACAGCCAGTGGCTCTGAAGGTAAGGTTCAGGCCACTGTTTACCCTATTTCATTGAATCTAAGACTGAGATGATTCCTTGTTTCATATGTGTCTCTGAAAAAGAAAAAAAATGGCTAATTCTTTGATATAGTGCTTCTTATTCTTTAGAATTTTTTATGTTTGTTTAAAGTTCTTTTTTAAGGGGCTGGAGAGATGGCTCATTGGTTAAGAGTATCTGCTGCTCTTCCAGAGGACCCTGGGTTCAATTCTCAACACCCACATGGCAGTTCACAACTCTTTATAATTCCAGCTCCAGGGAATTTGACTCCCTCTTCTGACACCTCCTTGGATACCAGTCAAACATGTGGTGCACATATACACATGCAGGCAAAGCACTCATGCACATAAAAAAATAATAAATTAATTTTTAAAGTAACTTTTTAAATACAGCCTTTCATTATATCCCTTCTTCCATTAGGTGAACTGACATGCATCACTGTGTGTATGTAAATGTCGTAGTAAAACAGTATTACTCATTGTTATCTACCTTTTGGGGACATCTTTTTTAAGGTGTGTAAAGTGTGTTATTATTGCTTTGTAAGGTGAAGGAAAATTTACATTATAACAAAACCCCTGCCTTGCTTCTCTCTTTTCTTGCTTTTTGTTAAGCAGTACCTACTGAATTCTGAACTTCAGCACACTACCATTGCTATCAGCTCAGGTGTAATAGCTAGAATGCACATTCCTGTGCTGCAATGACAACACTGTGGCAGTTCATGCATAGTCAGACAGTAAGTCCCTTATAGCTCCTGTGGCAGTAAGAGACCACTGATCAGGATGCTCTGAGTTTCAGATGTAAGGAACTAAACATGTCTCTTGGAGTTAGTGCTGAGTTTACCTTACTGCTGCCATTTCATTTCCTAAGAGCCACTTTCTTGGGCTAAAAAATGAAAACCATAGTTTATTTCCATGATGCTCAGTATGCCTGTCTATATTCTCAAGAGAAAAATAAATAAAAGATGCTTCTCCTTTTATTTTTCCTGAATGTTAATGTGTAAGTAGAGTATTTTTCATCCTAGATGTATTTGATGGGCATTTGCTGGGATCCACAGACAGCCAGGTGAAGGAAAAGTCAACCATGAAAGCCATCTTTGCTAATTTGCTTCCAGGAAACAGCTATAATCCCATTCCATTTCCTTTGTAAGTATTTCAAAACCAGTGGGCCCCTGTGCTTAACTCCCTATGTATTTGGATCAGCTTATCTGCAAATATGTTTCTTAATTCTAAATTTTACATCATCCTCATAAAAGGGATGGCTTTTAGCGTGTAATTTCCAGAATGTTATCATTATATACTAGAGAATGGAAGAAGAAATGTTAACTAATGTTGCTTAGTATGTAAAGGCACTAGGTCTGGAAACAGACACACAACATATGTTCATCTATGTAAAGATATACTGCTACATCCATTGATCTTTTTAAGAATTCATTTTGAAATTTTGCTTGTGTGTGTAGTATGTGAAGTGTGTGTACGTGCGTGTGTGTGTGTATGTACGTGTATACATGTATATGCAATATCTGTGTGTGTGTATACAGGGCCTTTCACTGAACCCAGAGGTAGCTGCTGACCAGCAAACCCCAGTGATCTTGTCTCTGTCTCCCTTAGGACTGGAGGTCATAGGCATGTGAGGTCATATCTGGCTTCTTATATGGTACTAGGGACTTGAGTCATCTCCTCAGCCCACATCCATTTATCTTTAAAACACATATTGCTAGTTGTATATGAGTACATTGCCACCCCTATAATTTATTTTAACAGATACTGATAAGGAGCAAAATGATCCATATATGTTTTCATGTTTTCTTTTGTTTTTTTAATGCTGTACTCACTCAGACTGGAAAGAAGTGCATGACGGCTGTAAAAGCTTGTTTTTCTGCTGGTTGGCCTGTTTGGCCATCAAAGGCTGCCTTTGTTATGCTGGTACCAGTGTATCCAAACCATGAGCCTTTATTTATGTTTTAATTCAGTAGTAATTTTCATTTGGTGCTGTGTCCTTGTCCCCAGATGGAGAGCATTACTCTTAGGAGCTCATGGTCTTGGGGAAGAGACGGTAGAGATTCACTCCATGGTAGTCTTGTATAAGGCTCACTTTGTCAGCTGCAGGCCTAACAGTCTGTTCTTCAATGTCATTTGTTCCTTCCTATTGGGAACAATGGCCTATTTCTACTATTGGCTTTGTGTTCTTACCCTCTTTCTCAATCAGGAAGTTATGTTCTTTTTTGAAGAAAACTTTACTGGATGCTCCTTCTGTGCCCTACTAACTAAATTAAGTCTCTGTGTGTTGTCAGAATTCTTGTCTTCATTTAGGCTGCTATAATGAATTTTCATATCTTGGTTTGCTTATAAACAACATAAATGTATTTCTCACAACTCTGGAGGCTGGAGGATCACCCTTGTGTCAGCAGGGTCGATTCTGATGAGGGTCCTTGTCCAGGCCATCCTCACATGGTGAAGAGAGCTCACTTGTCCCTTATGGCCAGGACACTAACCCCATTTATGGTGTCATTGTTCTTGATCTAAAGGCACTATCTCCCTATACCACTACACTGGGACTTGGGGAACAGGAGCTAAACATTCATCCATAATAATTCTCTTGCTCACTTACCACAGAGAGTGGTTGTATTTACTTGCAGAATTGTTTCTTTATCCCCCTGCACTACAAACGCACATACTCACCAGAGTATTTTTAACTATGTACATATACAGAAAATATGTAAATAGAACTTTTTCTCACTATTATTTTTCCACTACATTGGATAGTCAGTAAATGGCATCTCAGTAAAGTCAGTGAGTCTACCTAATGGTTCCCAGTGGAGTTAGACCAGAAGTCAGGGGAACAAAATTTGGGTTGAAGTTAACACTTGGTTTCCATGTGATAGCAGTAGAGTGACTCTTAGGTTATTGCTGTGGAACTAGAAGCACTATTTCCACATAACTTTTAGGAGGCTTCTCTGAGGGTTAGGCTAGAACACTGTGGTTTAGATTGTTTATTGATACTAGTATGACCAAGATCTTGGCAGTTGGTAAAGCTTTGGAGTAACCATTTCTAGAACCCCTTCTGAAACCTATTTATTTTTTAATTTTATGTGTCTGGGTGTTGGCCTACATGTATGTCTGTGTATCATGTGTATGCCTGGTACCTGGAGAGGCCAGAAGAGGGCATTGGATTCCCTCTGGAGTGGAGTAACAGACAGTTGCAAGGCTACCATGTGGGTGCTAGGACTCAAGCCCTGGTCCTAGTGTTCTTAACTGCTGAGCCATCTCTCCAGCCCCCAAACTATTTCTGACAGTTTTTCAATTGATTTATAAATATTTATTTTTTCATTTTGTTTAGTTGATGTAGTTTCTCAGCATTTGCATGCATCTTGGCTTTCTTAATTATGCTTATATTGCTTAGCATATGGTTGCCTTAAAATTGTCCTGAGATTTGATTGTACTATGTTAATCAATTTTTATATTTGACTTCTAATTATATTCTTACTTTATTGAGCAGTGATCCAGATAAACACTATTTAATGTATGAACATGAACGGGTACCCATTGCTGTCTGTGAGAAAGAGCCCAGCTCCATCATTGCTTTTGCACTCAGGTATTCTAAGCCTTTCCTGTAGTTACAGCTCTAAGTTTCTATGTCTGTCTATTAATTACCCTATTTAGGGGCTGTTTCCAATAAAATAAAGGAAAATAATTAAGTGCAAGCAAAAATATATGTTCTATAGTCATGATGGTTTTTATTTTTGTTTGTTTGTTTTTTTTTAATTTGAAAACCTTTATTCAAATAATGGGATTTGGCATGACTTTTAAGCAAGTATAATTAACAGCTAATGTGACTTGGCGTAGTATTTACTAACCCTTGAATATTCTGACCATGCTTTCTGATTGATAGCCCTGGTAACTCTTACTGTGTTTTAGTTGTTAACATAACAGTGAAACATACCTGTTTTGCATTATCTCAATATCATTTCCTTTCTACTTCACACACATACTGCCTGAAATTTCCCTACCTAGAGAATTCTATTTCTGCTCCTTGTTCCAAGGTTGGATGTATAACTTACGGACTTGCCGTTTATCTTAAAGAAGCATTGCACCTTTGAAATATTCATATCTAATATCTAAAAACCTAAGAATCTCATTCATAAAACTATTTTGGCTGTGGGTGAATTTAATTTAAATAGCATCTTAGATGCTTAACTAAAGTTTTTCTTCCATTGTAAAGTGTAAAATAAAAAAATTCTTTTTATGTATTGATTATACAAAATGTCACATTTATTGAGAAACATTTGGTTATAAACAAAATGTGGTGCATAGATATTGGATATACCAGAGTAAATAGTATAGTTGTATGTGCTTCTACCTTCATGGAGGTTAGCGTTTTCTGTAGATAATGAGAGTTTTTCACTTTCTAAGAGTCTGTATAATGATTCTTTTCTTTGTGCTTTAGCATTATGAAGATAATATTTGCTTCTTACCTAGTTGATTAATCACAGTCTGTCAGTAGATATTAAAGGCACAAAAAATATAGCCATTCTTTATATTATTAGGAAGCAAGTGTTCTACCTGAATTCATGTTTCAATATTTTAGGAAAGTGATGCATTCAAGAATCAGATTTTAAACCTTTGGAATGTTATTTAAAAAAAAAAAAAGTTTAGATCCTTTAAATAGAAAATCACTTTCAAATTCCGTTATTCTCTGTTGTACTAAGTCTCAGTCTTTCTTATTTTAACTTTTCTGTTCATTTGATCCAGATCATTGTAGGTAGGCTTTTTTTTGGGGGGGGGGGGGTTGCGTGAGGGTTGTTGATGGCCATTAAGCCCAGGGCCTTTTGAGCAAGAGCCCTCCCACTGAGTTACATCCCAACCCTTAGACAATGGGTGTAGTTGATGAACTGGTGACTTAAATCTTTTTGGACATTTACAATGATTATGCTTCTATAATGCAAAATTTATTTTAAAACTTATGTTTTATTGTTAAAGAAGAGCTTAATGTTTTAACACTTTTCAACCTATTTTTGCCCCAAGTTGTAAAGAATACCGAAATGCCTTAGAGGAATTGTCCAAGGCAACTCTGTGGAACAGTGCTGAAGAAGGGCTTCCAACAAATAGGTGATTAATGATTGAGTAAAATCTTTTTAAATTGAGCTATGTCATCATCTTCTATATCCTTGGACTTTAGTTCTGTGACAACATATATTGGCACAAAATCTCCTAGGATTCACATAATTCATTTCAGCTAACTGTTGGAGCTGCACAATTCAAGTCTTGTAAGGTCTTCCACAGCCTTTAGGATACAGTTTCTGACATTTGTTGTGATGTGTCACTGTGTGCTATGGATTAAACTTGCAATTTTTTTAATGATAAAAATAAGAAGCTGTTTTATTAAAAAAAAAGTAACCTGTAAAGTTAGTTGTGCTACTGCTTGGCTTTAAGTGTTTATCAAGTTTCTATAGTACTAATGAACCTAATATTTAGAAAATAAATACTCAAATCAATGCACTTAGCATGTTCTGTGTTTTAGACAGAAATTGCCATAGGCTTATCCTTACTGAAATAAATTCTCCTCTTTTACTGACCTAATAAAATTTAGTCTGAATTATCTTTGTGACTAAAGTAAGAAAAATGAAGTTAATGTATTTTTGTAATTGACTTATTATAGTTCTAACAGTGTTTGGGAAAATTTTATAAAAGTCTATTGTTTTGTACATTTTTATATACTTTTCTAGTTCTAGTATTTTATTTTTTTAAACCTAGTAAATGTTTCAATATTTTTTGTAACTTGTTTTTATCAAAACTATGAATCAGATTTTTGGTATTGTGGGTGGCTTTAATTTAGAAATTAGGATGCTTGCTTTTTTCGATGTGAATATCTTCAAACTATTTTTTTCTTTGTTTTCATGCTAGTGCTTTAGATAACAGACCAAAGAGTAGCAGCCCCATTAGATTACCTGAAATTAGTGGAGGACAGACAAACCGTACAATAGAAGCAGAACCTCAACCAAGTAAGATTTAAGTTTTTATTATATTTATTATTATTATTATCACTATTACTATTATTGCATGTATGTGTGTGTGTTAATATGAGTGTGGAAACCAGAGGGCAATTTTTTGGAGTCAATCTGATCCTTCCACTATGTGGGTCTCAGCAGTCTTGCTCAGGTTCTCAGGCCTGGAGGCAAGTACCCGTAACCACTAAGACATCTCACCAGCCCTAAATGCAGGCATTTCTATAATTGTTCTATTTATGATTTGTGGAGGAAAACAAAAGTGATAAGAAATGCCATCTGGTAAGAATTGCTCTTTGAAAAATAAACATTTTTTTTTTTTAAATCCTGTTTTATAGATGTTTTGTGTCTGTGAGTCTTCTGGAAATGCAGATTCAGTTTACTGAATTTAAAATGTGTAGAAGCCCTTGGTGAGAAGAAGGATCTGTCTTTCTTAAGCTTTCCACCTAAAATATACACCCTAAGAAACAATAACAATGTACACGTTTTTAAATTTTATGTTATTATTGGTATACTGACAACTTTTTGCTGTTGTCTCCTTTAAACTTTACCATACTCTCATAAGAATTGTCTGTTGCATGCATGTTTTTAGGAAGGAAGCTATGATTTAGACTAATTCTCTTGTTCAGGACTAGGCAGAAGTAGAGCTGGGGCTTGGATGTGGCTCATGTTCAGTGTTTGCTGATGCTTTGTGGTTGGTAGAACCAGGAAGCTAAAGTGACCGCAAAGCCTTAACAAATGACTGACACTCCGGCAGCAGAGTGCTGATCTGCTCAGTGACACATTTGTGCTGAAGCAAAGAGAAGGGTGGTGTAGCATGAGGGCCTGGCCTGCTTGTTGGGGTTTCTGTCCTGTCCAGTTCCCTCAGCCGTTTAGCCCCAAAGTAAATCACACAGAGGTCTCCAGAAGATTATAAACTGATTGGCCCATTAGCTCAGGCTTAGTATTAGTTCTTATAATTTATATTAACCCATTATTCTTATCTATGTTAGCCACATGGCTCAGTACCTTTCTCAGCCGGGCAGGCCACATCCTACTTCTTCAGTGGTCTGGGCAGGGGTGCGGAGGAATGGGCTTCCTCCTTCCCAGCATTCTCCTGTTCTCATTGCCCCGCCTCTCTTTCCTGTCTGGTTGACCCGCCTATACTTCCTGCCTGGACAATCAGCGTTTATTTAAATCATGATTGACAGAATACAGACAATTATCCCACACCAGGGTGGTATAGGGTGTATCTGTGCTCATTTATTACAGGTGCATCTGTGCCCTTCAGACTTACTTGTCAGGACCCAGTCTTAGAGCCAGCCACCTCTGGCTCCACAGAGACTGAGGAAGTAAGAGCTCCAGTGTCCTGGTGTGTTTATACCAGGTGTTAGAGCCACCATCCAGTTTTTTGGGTCTCTACACATGGTTATCCCCACAAAAATTGCATTTCTGTTAGCTAAGACTTATGCACCAGTGGGTATTAAGCACTTTTATGATTGATACTCTGTAGATTTTGTAAGTGATACTGTTAGAATCATACATATTAATATGATGAATGAAATTAAAAACTATAAACAAAAAGCAAAAGTATAAATTCTTATCATTCTAGGATACTTTTTAAAATTTTTAAATATGCTAATTTTTTAAAGATTTTATTTTTTGTGGCTGGAGGAATGGCTTTATGGCTGAGTGCACTGACTGCTTTTTCAAAGGATACTCTTCTAGATGACCCAGGATCAATTCTTAGCACCTGCATGGCTGTTTACAACTGTGTTACTCCACTTTCAGGGGACCTAACAAAATACCAATGCACATAAAATAAATGAAAAAAAAATATTTTATTTCTACTTTTTTTTAATGTACATGTCTGTGTATTTATGTATGCTGTGTGTTTCTCCTTGGAGGACAGAAGAGAATGTCAGATCCCTGGAATTGGAGTTACAGGCAGCTTATAGTTGCCTGACATGGGTGCTGAGGACCAAACATTGGTCTCCTGGAAGAACAATATGTGCTGTTAACTGCTGAGTCATCTCTCCAGCACCTGTTTTATTTAATAATGTGTGTGTGTCTTGTAGGGTGTGTGTTTTTGAGTCTAGGTGCCCATTGAGTCAGAAGAAGGTGGCAGATCTATAGCTGGAGTTATAGGCAGTTTTGAGCTGTCTGAAGTGGGCGCTGGGGACAGACAGACCTTAGGTCTTTTGCTAGAGCAGTATGATGCTCTTAGCTGCTTTGTTGTCTTTCCAACCTCCCCTCCCCCTCCCCTGTGAAATATGATACCTATTTCTTTCTTTCTTTATTTTGAAAGATTCTGTACACAAAATGTTTTCCTCTGTTAAAATACAGAACACAGGGACTGGAAGCTGGCTCAGGGGTTGAGTGCTGGTTGCTCTTCCAGAGAACGTGGGTCTGATTTCCAGCATCCACATCATGGCTAACAACCTTCTGTTACTCCAGTTCTAGGGGATTCTGGCTTCTTCAGGAATTCATGAACATGGTGTACGTGTATGCAGGCAAATTGCCATATGCATAAAATAAGAATAAATAAATATTAGAACAATACAGAGTGCAAAAGATACAAAGATGTTACCTTTAGCTCTGAATTCTTTTAGCTTATGAAATTGTTTCATGTTGATTTTTACTGCAATGTTTTAAGAATGTTGTGGTAGTTCATGCTATTGCTTAACAAAGAGTTTTGTCTGGCTTTCTGGAGAATTTCTCGCATTTCACTTTCAACTAGCTGAATGTTTTTGCCTTGTTTCTGATGAGTGTGCTCACTGACTTACAAACGCATCAGCATGTGGAATTAAAATCTGTAAACAAGTGTATCTGCATAACGTACACCATTAGCTTCATGCCTGGTTAATGCCACCGTTAGTGACCTACACCTAAGTTAATATGTTACCTTTTATTTTTAAGCTAAAAAAGCTTCAGGAATGTTGTCCTTCTTCAGAGGAACATCAGGGAAGAGCCCCGATCTCTCTTCTCAGAAGAGGGAGACCTTACGAGGGGCCGACAGTGCTTACTACCAGGTGGGGCAGACCGGCAAAGAGGGGCTGGAGGGCCAAGGCACGGAGCCTCAAGGTGTGTTAAGTGGAGCACATGTGCTTATTTTTAGCCTTCATTTATTTTCTTCAGTTCTGTGTATATTTTTTTAATAGGCTTAACTCTTTAGTGTAATAGACCAGAAACAGCATGATACTTGAAGAGTCCATTTGGCTTCAGATGTCCGCAATGTTATTTTTTGTGTGCTAGAATCAGAAAGCTTTAGTGTCCATACCTATAAAGAAGCAAAAGCAAAGTCTTCTAAGGGCTCAGTGGCATTATACATGTAAACATAATTCATAATATGTATTCATCTTTTCATTACCCATTATCTCCTCCAGATGCTTTCTTCTTCCCCAGTCCCTGTAAGATGGCTATTTATTTCCTAACCAACAAACTGTTAGTCATTGATTCCTGCTGGGAAAGGAAAATAAATCAGTTGTTGCCAATGGAGTGTGTCTGGGTTTATCAACCACATTCTAGGGCAGGCCCCATGCCCAGGAGTAATTGGCCAACAGAAAGCAGATTACAGACTCTGTTTTGTTTTTGTATGTGTGCATATTTTCTTTTAGGATTTTTTGTCTTATTGATTTTTGTTTTGACTTTCATGTTTTGTTTTGTTTTTTTTTTTTTTCCTTTTTGAGAAAGAGGGCAAGAACATGAGAGCTGAAGTCAGGTGGGTAGGGAGGAGTGGAGGATCTTTGAGGAGTTGGGGGAGGGGAAAGAATATGATCAACATATATTGTATATAAAGAAGAAAAAAATCAAAACTGTAGATTGACTTGGTGGTATACAGGTATAATCCTAGCACTCAGGAGGCTGAGGCAGGAGGATTTTAAGTTCATGGCCAGTTTAGGTCACCCTATTTCAAAACTAAGAAAAACAAAACAAAAACATAGCAACTAATAATTTTTTTTTACTAGTATTTGAAATACATGTTTAATATTCTGTATGTTACTGTTGGTCTGTAGGTGTCTGTAATGTGCTCCTTGGAGGGTTATGAAGGGATATGATGCCTAATAAATGGTTCTGAAATGTGAAACTTAGGGGATAGTTTGTTCTTCTAGATATTAGGATGTGTTTCGTATTCATAGTAAATGTTGTAATTTTTTTTTAAAAAAGTGGCATGAGAGAGAACTCAGGTGGAGGGATATTCTATTGGGGGACAGTGAATGGGAAAGGAGGCAGGGGATGGGGAGACTGGCCTCTGGGGACAGTAGTAGCAGAAGAGAAGAGAGAACAGAGAGATAGACGAGACAGAGAGAAAGAGGGCGAGATGGGAGATGGGCAGGGCCCTTTTTAAAGGGAATGCGGTAAATGTGCACAGCAGAGGCCTAGAGTGGCTGCAGCTGAGGACGTATACCCCGAGGTCAGGCCTCACAGATGCCTGAGCACTAACAGTAAACATAGTGCATCTGGCTAGATGCAAAAAAAGAAAAGACTTTAATTTATCAAAGAAGCGTGTGTGTGTGTGTGTGTGTGTGTATATATATATATATATATATATATGCACCTAGGAAAAAAATCTATCATAAACATAGGTAGAAAAGCCTTGGGAATTCTTGGTGTAAAAGCTTGAGTTTACTGTTTTGCTGTCACAGAAATCACTTATATGTAAGAAAAGTGATCCAACCTGAAATATTTAAATCCCAGGATAGAGCATGCATTTTTATTGTAGTCATTTACATAATTTGTCTAATGAGTATTTTATAGTGATTTGATTAAGATATTTGTATTATTAATTTGCTAACTTTTGTTGCTATATTTGGAAAAAGGACAAAATGAACGTCTAATGCTTTGCTTTTACTAATGATATTGAATCTTTTAGATGAGGTAGATGGAGGAGACACACAGAAAAAACAACTCACAAATCCTCATGTGGAACTTCGTAAGTATGCAGTTAACATTTTGTCTAAGGACAGGGACTATAACTAAGATGTGTAACTTCATTCTAGATAAATGTACTGATTTTTATTTTTTTAAACGAGTGTTAGGTATTGGTATGAGTTTTCAATTTATAAAATTTGTACTATTTATTTTCTTTATTTAAATTATAATTTATTATAAATTATACTTTAATTTTTAAGATTTAAACATTTTCTTACTATGTAATTGAGAGGCACAGAGCTTGGCATCATTAAGGAGTTTATTTGGGTTGGGGATGACATGCTCACCCAGCATGTTTTTGGCCCTGGTTTCAGTCCTCACTGCCATATGACCGTATGCTCATAAAAGCTGATGTTTAAGAATTGCTTTAGAAATGCAGTGAAGAAAATACAGTACCCAGTGTAAAAGCAGAGCAGAGCCTTATATTTGAGTTACTCGGAGAGAAGTAAAACTGGTCAGATGGTGTCCAATGTATGAAGCTTGCCACAACGCAGTTGTGATTGACCAGATTTTTACTTCATTATGTTTGGTACTTGGAGAGGTAAGAGATTTTCTGTTTATATCCTTTTTTACTTTTTAATCCTTTCAACTCTTTGTAGAATTTTCAGATGCAAATGCCAAGTTTTACTGTCGGCTGTACTACGCGGGAGAGTTTCATAAGATGCGGGAGGTGGTTCTGGGGAGCAGTGAAGAAGATTTCATCCGCTCCCTTTCTCACTCCTCACCCTGGCAGGCCCGGGGAGGCAAGTCAGGAGCTGCTTTCTACGCCACGGAAGGTAATTCTGTTTACCCACTAGTGCAGAACACTTGCTGTTCTTTGCCTGGAGATGGTTTACGACACACTTGAAGTGGGCACATATATTTGCTGATGACAAAAAAGTCCTCTAGATTCTTTCTGTTCCTGAGAAGAGTAATAAAATCTTAAAAGACTATATAGGCTAAGACATGGGTCGTATGATTACTGAACTCTCCCCAAGTCTGAGTTTTCAGATCTGTATAGAAACTCCATTGGTTATTTTCTATATCTACACTCCAGATGCCTGACAGAGACAGCCTAAGGGAGGGCAGATTTACTTCAGTTCATGGTTCAGCTCCTGAGTGGCTGGCCGAGGGAGCATCTGGTGGCTAGTAGCCATTCACATCATCACAGACATCACAGGGAGGCAGAACGTGAGGTCGGGGTGGAGGGAAACAGTCTTTCTCTGTTACCAGCTGGGCCTGCCTCCTAAATGTCTCACCCCTTCCATAGCTGGGTCAGCAGACTGAACAAGCTTGAAAGCATGGGGCTGGTGGGGGATATCTCAGATTCAGACCATAGCAAACAGCTTGTGGGAAAATCAGTTGGGTGCCACAGACTGATCATAGAAAAGGAACAGTAGAAATGTTTAGCCAGAATATACAAAGGACAAGTTCTTTCCTATACAGGCTTACCTAATAACATAATACCCACCAAACACAAAATTATTGAAGACAGTGTAGATTTGTGACTTCATAAAAACTTTAATGACTTTCAAGAGTTATTGAAGTAGCAGTGGAGTTAATAGCATTCTTTGAGAGCTATAAAGAGTAAATGAATGAATTTATGCTATGAATTTAGATTTGAGGGTATATTTGAGCAGTAGGTGTTTTTACTCCATATAATCCTTAGGACTCTGAATATTTTAATTACTTGGGAATTGCTTTCTGATCAGTTGATCAAAATTTTCACTGTGTAGTTAAAAAATACCTTGAAACAGAAAATAAACAAGTGATTTGGGTTCTCTGGAATGATTTCCCTCTCATTTTATAGCACAATATGTATTGTGATGAATAAATGTGGATTTCTTCCTGTAGATGATAGATTCATTCTGAAGCAAATGCCTCGTCTGGAAGTTCAGTCTTTCCTGGACTTTGCGCCACACTACTTCAATTACATCACAAATGCTGTCCAACAAAAGGTAGAAATCCTGAATCTTGTTTGTAGTTACAGTGCATTGGGCTTTTTTATATCCTCAGTTCGTCCTGATAAAGCTTTCTCTGTGGAAAGATAAGAGCAGGGCATGCCTGGAATCTTTTATTCTATTGTGTTGTGAAGGAATGCAGAGTTTTTAGATATCTGTTTTCTGTAGCTCTGCCATTGAGGAACCATGTAACCTTAAACAATTAGCTTTTGGTTGGTGTGTACATAGCTATATGCATATGTAAGTTAATATAAAATATTGAAACTATTAGGTGTCCATTTAAAAACATAGTATTTTTGTTGAGACAAAAATAATAATTGTGTTGAGTAATGAGGAAGTGCTTCCCTTATCTAGCAGAACAGTAGCTTGTGTTTGCTCACTTGTCATTGATCAGTGACTGTGAATATTTAATGAAGGAATTATGAAGGGTTTTTCTGGTTGTTGTCAAGTAATAATTTATTGCTGATTATTAGGGTAAATAATGCTCATGTGATGGTAAAGGTTTTGAATTTGAACATCTGTGAAGGGCTAGCTATCCTGTTGTACAGTTTAAGGATCTACCATTGTTACTGGCATGCAACTTCTGACATTGAAGAATTTCAAGTACCTATTCCTGGCATACTAGTAGAAAACCATTCTTGGCTATGACATGGACAAACCAGCTATTATATGACTTAGAGATAATCTTATTTTGGTAATAGTTTATTTTGATCTCTTTTTGACTAGAAGCCCACTGCTTTGGCCAAAATTCTTGGAGTTTACAGAATTGGTTATAAGAACTCTCAAAACAACACTGAGAAGAAGTTAGATCTCCTTGTCATGGAAAATCTTTTCTATGGGAGAAAGATGGCACAGGTGAGGACATTGTGTGACACATTCAACTATGAGGACATCTTATGTTAGCAGTGCACATTTGACTTACTTTTGGAAGAAAGAAAAGTTGATATGTATGTCATCCTAAAATTTAACATTTAATATTTTAGAATCAGGTAGCTGGTGGACTAAGAAGACAGATGCCCTCTTACCATCTTAACTTTAAAATAGAATTAGCTGAGCCCTACAAAGATTGAGCACCTGTCAGTCACTTGGCTGTTTTTAGACTTCATGTTGGTCTAGATGTTGTGAGAGTGACACTCCTAGTGCCGCTAACTAGGCACCTAGTCTAGACTTGATAGTGCTCTTTGAAGTGCTGCTTCCTTGCCTGGTTCTGCTGTGAAGACAGTGTATGACCGAGAATGTCTTTGTCTGAGAACACACACTGAGCTACCCTGGGTGCTTAATGTCTTTGCCTTCTGCCACTAGCTGTAACATTTTCATGAGCCAGGACTGGCTGACTAGAACACACTCTAGGGTGGACTTGTTCTAGTCATCGAGTTCTTTGACATTCCTACCCTTCAGATATTCTGAATTTATGTTCTCACTTGTACCTTGCCTTTAATGATTGTATAGAGTTTTAATGTCTTAAGTTTCCTAAGTCTTCTTTCATACCATTGGACGATCTGAAACTTGTTAATATATTTAAAATTGGTTAAATTGACAGATTATTTCTGAACTGTTTTAATAATTGAGTACCAGTATATTGTTTTATATGATATAATTGTGTCACCATGAATTTAATGTATTATATACCATGTACTTTTTGTATTACATAATTATATCACTGTATACTTATGAATTAAATTAGAAAAGTTAAATTTTGAAATAAAATTTAGAAGTGCATATTATGATAGTAACTACAAGGAATCTTTTGTCTTTTAATTGCACTAATTAACTATAGTGGCAAATTTGCACATAAATAATAGAGAACTTTTGTTTTGGTAGGTTTTTGATTTGAAAGGTTCACTTAGGAATCGAAATGTAAAAACTGACACTGGGAAAGAGAGTTGTGATGTAGTTCTGCTGGATGAAAACCTCCTAAAGATGGTTCGTGACAACCCTCTGTATATTCGTTCCCACTCCAAATCTGTGCTGAGAGCCTCCATCCATAGTGATGCCCATTTCCTTTCAAGCCACCTCATTATAGACTATTCTTTGCTGGTTGGTCGAGATGACACTAGCAATGAGCTGGTAGTTGGAATCATAGGTAAGTCAATAATTGTACTCTGTTTATAGCTTGTGGTTAAAACTGGGGTAAATTTCAGAGAGCCTGTTGAACTGGTTTAGTATCATAATCACTGAATACTTTTGGAAGCTTTCATTTATAATTTCAAAGTTAACAAACAAGTTTTCATTCTTTTTATTCAGTTTCTTCATTTCCAAAAATATATAAATTAAAAGGTAATGACAATCGCCTTTAAAGGAGGCTCTGTGTCATGGCTGTAAGAATTAATCAGAGTAATGTGGGGACAACTCTTTGGACAGCACTAGCAATGGTGCCATAGAGATTGTAGCAGGCATTGCTACTGTTGTGGCTCATGCTTACCACAGCTCTTCTGCTCGTGTTGCCGTCTTTCCATCCCTAGATTATATTCGAACATTTACTTGGGACAAAAAACTTGAGATGGTTGTGAAGTCAACAGGAATTTTAGGAGGACAAGGTGAGAAAATGTTACTTTGTTTACTATTTGAACTGTTCTCACATATTCCTTGGATACTGAAGAAACATGGTTACCAAGCATGGTAGTGTAGTGTAATTCCAGTGCTTTGGAGTCTGAGGTATGAGTATCTTGAGTTCAAGGCCAGCTTTGGGTATGTAAGACCCCCTCTCTACATGCAAGGTAAAACAAAAAATCAATCTCTCTGATTTTCTAAAATGACTTTAATGTGAAGATGTATGTAAGTAAGGAAATACTGGATTTATGACAGTTTTTTCAAAGTAAGAAGTTTTTTAAAAGCTAGACATTCTGAATAAAGGATTGTCCTTAATTAATACTTGGTATCTTCTAGATTCTCTAGTTCATTCCTGAGTTTAGGTATCTGTTCTCTCAAGAGAAGAACTCATATCTGAGAAAGACTCTACGTGTGGCAGATATCAGAGCAGATACCCTGAGTGCTTTGGCATATAGAGTTCATGGTTGTTAATTCAGTTGCCAATTGATTTTTTTATATGCACATACACTTAGTTTATTAATTCCTCCCTTTGTCTTTCATTGTCTTAGGTAAAATGCCAACTGTGGTCTCTCCAGAGTTGTATAGGACTAGATTTTGTGAAGCAATGGACAAATATTTCCTGATGGTGCCGGACCACTGGACAGGGTTGGATCTGAATTGCTGAAATTCTACAGATGATTTGAAGTAGACTGAAGGAACGTGGATCTGAGCAAGAGACCCAAGTGTATGACATGTTTTATTTCTTTGTCTCATCTGTCACTGAACACAAAGGCCTTTCAGTTCTGTGATTGCCCACAGACTTTCTTTAGAACTGCGGGGTAAAAGCTCCATGAGCTGTACTTTGCTTCTGCTACTTGAAATTAGCTGCCTGGAAAGCGCAAACTATACAAAGTTAAATACAGGTTCCTCCCCAGGGGCTGTGATTGGAGAGAGTTGTCATATTTACTAACTCAATTGGTTAAAGAATAAAGCTCTGTCTGATAGACTGGGACTGTCTGGTAGACCATATGACTATCTGATAGATTGTAGCTGTCTGGTAGACTGTTCCTGTCTGACATCACATTTGACACTTTTTCCCTGAGACTTACAGACTTGCTTGGTTCATTTTATGTTCCCTATGTAGTAACTTTATGTTTGTAATTATTATTTCTGAAATATTTAGGAAAGTTCTTATTTACTCCACTAATTGCCAGTTAAACAGATTGGTACTTGCTTTATTAGGAATTTGATTAAACTGGGAATCCTGTCATACTCTGTATTCTCCAGCTCACCTTGTTTTTAATTGTACTTGAGGCTTTATCATTCTATCTTTTTGCGGGTGGTGAGAGCCTATAACCATTAGCTTTAAAGCCTTTTTTAGAGCATTTTAAGGCGCTTGATTAAAACTTCTGTGCAATGTGCCAAACAGCACTTAACCTGCTTGTGCAGCACTTAACCTGGATTTTTCTCTAATTTTGGGGAAACAAAATGAGCAGGAGATGAATCTGTAGTCACTGAATTCCAAACTGAATAATTAATAATGAAGGATTTTTTTTGATAGTAAAAGATAGATTAGACTCAACCTAAGAAACTGAGCGAGAAGGAATAATTGTTTTGTTCTGTTTTATCGTGGTAAAGTATCTTCAACACTGTTAGCAGTTTAGTGGGATCTGTAAAGTTAAAAGGTTTCACTGTGGATATTCTCACTTTTAAGTTTTTACCACACTGACGAGTGCCACTGAGAAATGCTGAGAGGTGAAGTTATTCCTGTTTAAGGACCTTGTTACTAGCCAGCAGTCTTGTATAAAAAGTGACTTCGAATCCCGAACTATGAGATGCTTTCACCCCAGAAAATAATAAAAAAAAAAAGTGAACATTTCCTCTTGGCTTTTATGTAACAAGGATATTTGGACATTTATAAAGTTGTAATTCAATTGTTTCAAACTTCCTCTAATAGCACATCAATATTCACAGAAAGAAAAGAGGCTGGATGTATTGTGCTACATAGAATAGTCTGCACCTGCTAGGCACACGTTTGACAAGTTTGCTGTAGAGTGAAGTGGCAGCTGGCTATTTGTTTTGAATTCAAAGCAAGTTGAATAAGGACACACATCTACTTGATGCTAAGCCTCAGCCTCTCAGGCTTGCATCTGTTCCTTGTGAGGGTGGACCAAACACTGAAGAGTCTAGTCATGATGTTAAAGGTCAGTAAAGGAGTTGTACAGACATGAAGATTGCGTGTATGCTACTTCTGTGCATCTAGAAACAAAGGCTTTCATGTCTGGTTTGAAATGCTAGCTCTGTTCATTCTTTCTGTCCGGTTGGTTAGGGCTGTATGTCCTCCCCACTTCCTCTGGAACTGTACTGATGTTTTCCCTGCTGTGTGTGGTTGTTTCTGTTTTTCATGTTGGTTTCAGTTCAGTGCACATAGCTGAGTCCAGGGAGGGCAGTAGCCCTGACAGGAGCACGGCGTGTCCGTCCTCTCTAGCCCCCGACAGGAGCACGGCGTGTCCGTCCTCTCTAGCCCCTGACAGGAGCACGGCGTGTCCGTCCTCTCTTGCCCCGACAGGAGCACGGCGTGTCCGTCCTCTCTAGCCCCTGACAGGAGCACGGCGTGTCCGTCCTCTCTAGCCCCTGACAGGAGCACGGCGTGTCCGTCCTCTCTAGCCCCGACAGGAGCACGGCGTGTCCATCCTCTCTAGCCCCGACAGGAGCACGGCGTGTCCGTCCTCTCTTGCCCCGACAGGAGCACGGCGTGTCCGTCCTCTCTTGCCCCGACAGCAGCACGGCGTGTCCGTCCTCTCTAGCCCCTGACAGGAGCACGGCGTGTCCGTCCTCTCTTGCCCCGGACTTGAAAAGCAATTTTGCTTCTTAAAGTGTTGTTGCCTCTGGCGTTTTGGTAACTAAACTTTCTGAGGCAAGATTATTGCTTTGAAAGCTTGACTTGTCCTTTTAAAATTAATGTTTGGCTGGTATTAATGAAGGGGAATTGCATAATTGATCTGTCTTGCGAGATACAAGTGTGTGACTCCTGGCTGCTTGCATTTAGCTGCTGCCGTGTATATGTATGTTTATATAGTATTCCAAATGCTCTGAATTGAATGACTGATTTCCTCTTGAACTTCCTTTCATGGCTTAAAGAATTTTAATGTTGAAAAGCTGTGAATAAGGAAGAAATCTCATGCTCAGACTATAAAATGAATTCCAAAGTAACTGATAGTAGCATGAGAGAATTATGTCAACATATTGCTTTGTATAAAAAACTTTTTATTACGAAGCTTTTTGATGATATAAAATTTTGTTTAAAAATTAGAACAGACTTAATTTTGTTTTCTGTGCCTGAGGGAAGAAAGGAGAAATGAGCTGTTGTGAGCCCCTTTGTAGTCTACTGTGTGTTTTATAGGTTCTTAAGGTCCTACAGAAATCTAAGCATCTGTATAAATAACAGGGTCATTCAGATCAGCGTTGGCTCCTGTGACAGCTTTGTGGCTGACTGTTTTTGGCCCTTTAACCATCAGCAGTGGGCTTCTTGGAAATGCCAAGGAGAGTTATTAGCCTGTAGAAAGTTAACTGAGTTTCCCGTGTGAAAACCGTTGCCAGTGAGCCTGGTGAAGTCTGACCAGGACATTCATGCTCTCAAAGTGACTTATGCAGTATTCAAAATATCTAGTGCAATGCCTTTTTTTCTTTTTTTGGTTGTTTTTTGTAATGGGTGCAGTGTATTATAGGAAAAAATGGAAATTACAATCATGAGCAGTTTTGTTAATGCTGCTTTGCCAGTTTTATAAAAGATGTACATAATGTCTTTCAACAGGTTTTAAACCAGAAGGAATAACACTGTAAATCACAGTAGCCTCCTAATTTAATATGAAAAACTCAATATTAAAAGTACTTAATGTATTGAAATGTATATATTTCTCTAACCTTGTTTCCAATTGTTTTATATGATTGACATGTTATTTAAAGATAACCCTAGCCTTTTAGAAACTTGTACTGTAAATAAAGAGGACCTACAATAAACTGGAATTTACATACTCTTCTGAGTTTTGGATCTGTTTGAAGAAGCTGACAAAGTGAGAGGAAGTTCTGCCTGCCTGTGTTGCTTTTGTTCTTTCTGTTTATTCTCTTCCCTTTTGTTTCCCGTGGGAGAATTTCAGTTTTCCATTTTGATCAACAATGGGCATGGTCATATGGGTCTTCCAATTCTTCCTGTTTTTTCGTTTTCTTGATAGCGCATTCAAGGAAGGGAAGCCCTTCTCTGTACAGCTCTGCAAACTGTGGGGTGGGTGGGACTCCCCCGTTCATTACTTTCTGCCATGAACTTGAAGGTAAATACTGTTCCAACTGACACTGAACTCACCTCAGTGCTACTCACAGTTGTGGTCCCAAGGCCACGAGGCCCATTTTTGCCTGGGTTCAGGCAGGCAAAGCTGAGAGTGACGGGGTAGAAAGGCTTGCACTGAGTGTGCTCCTGAGAAGGCTGTGACTAGGCTGTGTGGGGAGATAGGGCGGACACAGACCTAAAGGAAGGACAGCCCAGGCCCTGCCCCTGCTCTTGTGGAATTAAGACAGTAAATGACAGGGGACAGATGCAGTAGCTTCTAGTCTTCAGTAGCCCGAAGGCTTTTGTGCTAGAAATTAGAAAATTCCTGGGTCAGTGCTTAAGGAAAAAATTAAGGAGTTTTTACTTTTGTCTTAGCAATTGTATGTTGTAATAAGAAATGTAGAACAAAATTTACTATCTAAAACTATTTTAAGTTAAAATTCAGTGTTGGTGTGAAGCACACTCATCCCCCAATCCCAGGTAAATACCATTTGCTTTGTAAGAGTGACTACTCAAGGCACCGCATATGGGTTATTTTGTGACTGTCCTGGCTTACTTACAAACTTCTCAGGGTTCATCCACGTCATGACAAGTGTAGTATCTGTTCTTATCAGTTTAATATCTGATACCTCTGTTCAAGAGAATATATTAAATGGATTTTTTTTGAACTGGGAGATGGAATAGGAGCTTACTCTGTTCGCTCCACACATTGATCGGGTATCATCAGGACAACCGGTTATACCCCATTTGGGGGATAACCAGAGATAATGATCTGGGGTTTGTTTTTTGTTAGGAGAATACCTGTAAAATGGTGTGATTGCTGAGTACTGAAAGTTTGGGTTTTCAGCACTGGGAGACAAGGGTTAGTAGATCAGATCTATAATCTCATTCTCTTTGTTTCTAATGTGTTGGCTTTTTATTGTTTTAGAATTTCATACATTCATATAACGAAATCTTTGATCAAATCTTCCTCCTCTTTCTTTCCCCTTCAATTCTTCTCCATACCCCTCCTCACATCTTTCTTCTCAATTTCATGTTTTCTCTTTTTAGACCCACTGAGTCTACTCAATGCTGCCTCTATGTGCATGTATGTGTGATTATCTCTCGGAGTAAGGGTAGACTCCCACAGATTAGATTGCTGAGGTGAATGGATTCTCCCTTTCCCAGCCAACTTTTGAAGTCTG
Organism: Ondatra zibethicus; assembly: GCA_004026605.1. Lineage (NCBI taxonomy): Eukaryota > Metazoa > Chordata > Mammalia > Rodentia > Cricetidae > Ondatra > Ondatra zibethicus. The sequence goes on from PVIU01004034.1 coordinate 124,284, forward strand.
TTTTCAACTTGTTTTGGACTAAGGATTAGGAACTTCTGACTCAAGAATACCTCAGCTCCATAAAGAGGGTTGGTTGGAACCTTTCCCAGTCAGCAGAGAGTGTAGAAGAAATTCTCCTTAGGCCATTTAAGAGTTGAAATGCAAGTGCATGCCATCTCAGTGGTATGGTACTTGCTGTCAACCTGAGAGACCTGAATTCCATCCCAGAATCCCCCATGGTAGAAGGAGAGAACCCACTCCTTCAGGTTCTCTGACTGCCTCACTATGTATGTGCATTAAAAAGAACTTTGGTGGGGGGGGAAGGGGGAGGGAAGGGATGTCAACAGGCCTAAACTGGCCTAAACCAGACTAAACTGACTATCTGAACATGTGGTATGTTTACTTCCCCAAAATGAGCCAACCTAGGTCTGCCAAGGGGTCCCAGCAACAGCTGCTGAGCCATGAGACAGGAGGACCTGAACCCGTCCCCAGCTGCCATGAACGGCCTGGTTCCAGTGCTACTGCTCCCATCCTGAATCAACTGGCCTGCTGCATCCTTGTCTGCCAGAGCCCATGCTGTTGATCCCGCGCCTGCTCGCTCCCTCCCCCAGGGGTAGCGCCTTAGGACAAAGCAATAGAACTCTAGGAAAAATCAGTCAAGGACTTGAAATTGCAGGAATTATTATGCCGACTCTTCTAAACATCTAAATACCCCGAGTAGGAGACATGTTTTGACCCTGTGATAGCTATTCGTGGTTGTCAACACGACTGCACCAGGAATTAGCATAAAGCCAAGCAGCTGGCACACCTTTGAGAGGTTTTGTTTTGTTTTTTAAATTAAATCATTTGAAGTGGAAAGACCCACTTTTAGTCTGGATCTTTTGAGGTGGGAAGATCGCCTTTCATCTGGTGAGAGCCTGTATAAATGGCAGGGAAGGAGGAAGCACTCTCTCTTGCACTCATTCTGGCTGGCCAGTCTATTCCTCCATTGGCATTAAAGCCTACCTCTTTGGGATTTTGGTGTATATTGAAGGCCACCTGTGACATCCAGCCCTGTGGTAGATAGCCATTGTTGGACTTGCTGGACCAAAGCCCACAAGCTAAGCTAATAAATACCATATATATATATATGTAATATACTTGCACAATATTCATATGATTTAGCGCAATGCCTTTTTTGGTTCTGTTCCTCTAGAGAAATGAATGAAAATTTATGCCCTGGCAATGCTGAAGCATGCATGAGTAGTCCCTATAGGGCAGTTCTGTTGAACTTGTCCATATTGGGTTTCATGGTCTAAGTTGATGAGGACAACTGACCAGGTCTCTTCTTCAAGAGGGCGCCAGATCTCCTTACAGATGGTTGTGTGTAAACTGAGGCTGCTCTTGTTTTCCCAGCTGCCCAGACCCAAATAATCACATAGAAGCTATGTTAATTACAGCACTGTTTGGTCAGTAGCTTAGGCGTATTCCTAGCTAGCTCTTACACCTTAATTTAACTCGTTTCAATTAATCTGTGTATCACCACGAGGCTGTAGCCTACCTGTAAATGTAACTGCCAGACTCCACCTTCTTTCTTCCTGCATTTAGTTTTCCCGCCTAGCTCTGTTCTGCCCTGCTGTAGGCCAAAGCAGCTTCTTTACTAACCAGTGGTAATAAAACATATTCACAGCATACAGAGGGGAATCCCACATCAGTTGTGAGCCACCCTGTGGTTGCTGGGAATTGACTCGGGACCTTTGGAAGAACAGGTAGTGCTCTTAACTGCTGAGCCATACAGACCACTTTTGAAATAATTTTGAGTGCCTTCATGCCTGTTGGCATTTCTAAACTTTTATTTCTATATTAGATAGTGACTATTATGGGGATTTGGGTAAATGATTTAAGACACTCAGGTATATATGAAAACTAACAGATGCCATTCATGTACAATACTTCAAGGACAAGGCTTTCACCATCTGACAGAGGCCCGTACCTTTTGGCCAGCAGACTAGGATACTGCAGAGCTGGTGGAAGATAACGGGCTCCTGGATTCACACCAGCCACCATGAAATAGGCCACTTTGTCCAAGGTCGTAAGTCTACAGCTTTTCTCTCCTCTTTCTTTCCTTATAGCCTCTTTATTCCCCCTGGAAAATTCTTTGACGTAAAAATTTTAACAGAAATCTTCCTTTCTCACTGGGAGAAAGATGGGCTAGACATTATTGTCTTACCCTCTTATATTCTTCCACTGTTTCTATGTGATGGTCTCTCCTTTACAAATGAGGTTTGCTTCAACTAAACCATGCTTTTCTCCACAATTCTAGCACAACCCAAATACCTGCTGTTCTAGGATTCCAAACCCTGGCCATCTTAACTAATCAATTACTTGTTTATACCACATGAAACCAAACCAAACCTGACCTAATCTTATTCTCCCAGTACAAGTATCTGGTAGACCCCTTCCTTAGAATGGATCCATGAAAGTGTACAGTGTGCATGAAAAGACAAAGCCACTCTCTTCTCATGGTACATTAATTTTATACCAGGAAGCCCTTCTCCAGGGTAAAGGTCATTATGGAACATCCCATCTGTCCTGTACTGATTGTCTTGCCCAGTGCCCATGATTGTAGATGGATAGGAACATCGACTAACGTGGCTTGGTCATGAAGTATAACATGCTGGGCAGTTACTAAGACCAAACTGAAGGTTTTGTTTACCAGGCATCTTGTGGCCTGCTTTCTTTCCTCTTACAGGCTCAGGAGCATTGGAAGTGAAGATGTGCAGATGCCACCAGACCATATAACCTGGCGGGTCACAGGATCCACTTTCCCTGGCCTGTAAGCAACAGTGGTCTTATTGTTGACATAAGGTATATAGAGGGTTTTGCATAAATGGTCAACGTGACATAGACTTTGTGTGGTGTCCCTCACCAGGCATCTCTCTTCCAGGGCTAGCCAGTTGAAAACTGGGTTCCTTCATGCAAAAGGTAATGAACGTCACATTGAGATGCTTCAGGACATAGAGACAACCCTCATGTAGTGTGACTGCAGGTTCCATTCAGTAATGAGGACCCTTCCCTAAACCTGTAAGCTTACAGTCTAGAAAAAGCAAATCCTAGAGTTTTCCACAGTGAAGGGATCAAGATTCAGTATGATCTCACAGGCCTGGGAAGCATGGCAGTCGTAGGTTAACTTCTGTTGTACTTCAAAATTGTGTCCCAGATGTGCTGACTGACTACTTACTATAACGAGGAGGGGCGTTTGTGGTCCCTGAGCACAATGCTGCTTCTGTGTCAACCACAAAGGGCAGATGGTGTCAGTTGTTGGTTGTTTTTGCTTTTACTCTTTAGGCTTTTTGGGGAACCCACCACCTAGCTCCCAAATAAATCAACATGGAGGCGTATTTTTAGTTCTAAATGCCCAGCCTTAATTTGGCTTGTTTCTTTCCAGCTTTTCTTAAATTATCCCATCTCTCTTTGGCCTCAGGGCTTTTATCTTTCTCTATCATGTGTACCATTTCTTTCCTTCTTACTCTGTGTCTGGCCCCTGAAGTCCTCCTTTTTCCTCTCTCGTTCCAGATCTTTTTTCTCTCAGATTTCTCCTCTGCCTGCCCACCCTGTCTGTTTCTCTCTCCTGCCTTGCTATTGGCTCTTCAGTTCTTTATTAGACCGTCATGTGTTTGAACATGGCTTCACAGAGTTAAACAAATACAACATAAACAAAAATAACCCACCTTTACATCATTAAACAAATGTTCCACAGCATAAACAAAAGTAACCCACCTTAAAATAATTTTCCATAAGTTTCCATTTCCTGTCTGACATCAGAGAATTGAGACGTAGTCATGCACTATACTGACTTGCTCAGGGGATTATGGGACAGTGTGTTTAGGCTTTTGCTATGTGTGCTGAATGTTCTTCCTTTGTGTAGATTTCTTCTCTTCATAGCAAGCTCTGTGAATAGAAGGGACCACCAGCAAATCATAAAGTGACTTTAAACTGAAAACGCTGGACACAGTCATCTGCCTCCTGCGACACAAAGCAGAGCTGTAGAACTGGCTCTCACGGGCTCTTCGCAGATTTCCAGACGGGGAAATGACTGGAAGAGTTTGCAAATGTCCCTGCTTGCCTTCTGAAGTTTTAGCTGGTATATAAATCCACCCCTGTTTGACCCCAGGCCCTTTAAGGAGCCACTCCCTCCTTCCCAGGCAGTGAGCTTCTGTCTGTTGCCAATTCAGAGATTACAGAGCACTCAAACCCACGTTGGTAGAGGGAAAGTTTTTTTCCCAACTCGACCAGTTTGATAGTCGGTCTGTGTGAAACTGTAAAGCATTTTCTTTAGAAGTTGTGAATAAAACATTGTGTTTTTGTACTAAGTTGTAGTAGCTTGCAGGGAATATGAAAAGTTTCATTTACTGGGGCACATGGATAGAGTGACATTCTGACTGTCTCTTCTTGCCGAGCTTCAGATTTCTTCCCCTCACTGCTCAGTTGCCCTCGTGGGAATGGGAATGGGCTGAGGCAACAGCTTTGCTTCCATATTCTCTCTGCTTGTGTCCTCGTTGATTTACCATGTAAACATCAGACTCACGGGAGGGAGACATCATGAAGGCCTGGCTGTTATAAGAGATTCTCATTTAAAAGATGCGGCAGGTTGTATATAGTGGGCTTATGAGCATACTGGATGTGCATGTAAATATTTGTCCTCTTCAGAATGCTTTGTAATCATATTCTTTAAATGCAGTCAGGTTTGGAGTAAACAGTTGAAATGTCCAAATTTTTAGAAATGTTTATTTCTTGAACTGACGGGATGCACAGCAGGTAAAGGTGCACACCGTCGAGCTCTGCAGTCTGTGATTAACCCTGGGACTTACATGGTGGAAGGAAGGAACTGACTTGTTTTTTCACTCCTACATGCACACACACATACATAAGCACACCTCCACACAATGAACAAGTGTAGTTAAAAAAAAAGAAATGGTAAGTATTATGGTTTGAATGATTCATTAAACTCATTTTGGATTTAATCCCCATTGTGAGATCTTAAGAAATAAGATGGGAGAGGATTTAAAAGGTAAGTAGATCACAGAGGCACACATCTGATGAATGGGTTGATCCATTAATAGATTATTGAGGTGTCCTGGAATAACTCTTATAAATGCCCGTTTGGGTTTGCCTTTTTTGTGTGTTCCCCTTCCCTTGTGGTGTCCTGTGCCCCCTCAGCACTCTGCAGAGTTCTGAACAGCATGCAGACCGTTGATCAGAGGCAGCTCCTTGTCTTTCCATCTGTTCGGCCTAGGGACTGTGAGGTGAGCAAACCTTTCTTCTTTATAAACTGTTCAGTCTGTAGTATTCCAGTTATAGCAACAGAAAATGGTCTATGGCTGTAAATAATGGATTGCTTGAAACAAATACCTACAAATAGGAAGGGATGCTTATATGAGCTAAGGTCTTTCACCTAAAAAAACCTACTGTGAAATTCAGGGAGAACTGACACTTTCGTCCACAGTTACTGTGACCGTCATGCAGTCAGAAAAGAAAGGCCCAGACACAGGCGGTGCACAGAAGAAAAGTTTCTTTGCTGTATAGCCTGGCCTTAAGCACACAGGTGGCTAGTTAAGGCTTTATCACTGTGGCCTTAGAGAGATTGGTGGGGATGGAGTTTATTGGGAGGGTATGGGAGAAGAGTGGGGGACTGGGAGTAGGCAGAGCTTCTCTTAAAGGGGCTTCCTGTGTACAGTGCCATAGCAGAGGGTTTCCTGTGCCCAAGGGGCAGGGCCAGAGTGTGCCTGGATACTAACACCTGGTGCCTTAGGCTAGAATGGCAACTGCGCGGTGAGATGGAGACCCAGATGTGAAAGGAACATGCCAACATGTTACTTCACATCAACAGTACTTCCCAAGAACTTTTCCAGAGCCGCCACCTACTGAAAGACTCCCCACCTTTTCCCTTGTGATTCAATATTTTCGATTAGTTAATCTGCAAATAAAAACATGGCAGTAATTTTACTTGTTTTCCTGATTGCCACTCGCTGCTTGTTATCTTGGAAAATTCAAGACACATAGGGAGTTGCTATAACTGCTGTTCCTCTTCAGAGGATTGGAGGTGTAGACTATTTGGGACAAAGTGGGTTGCAGAGGTGGAGAGTGGCCACTAGAGGACACTAAAGCCTTTGATTCTAGGATTTGGCCATTCAGAGCTAAGAAAACACATGCAAAAAGAGCCCATCCCCTAAATCCACCCCAGCCCAGTCCTCATTCTTTAATGCTTTGTTCTCACGAATTTCTGTTTTCATGTTGAGGTGTAAACTCCAGATGCTGCTTTAGCTGTTTTAAACAATGCAGCAATTTCCTAGGAAGTTGCCCTAATGGTTTATAAACTCTAAAATACTGTGATTTCTATATTTGTTCTCTCGATAGCGCTGAAATAGTGGATCCAAGGCTGTGTGTGAAATTGAGTATTGTATTACCATGGGAATAGCTCCACTATCTTCACGGTGTTGGTCTGAATTAGGGTTAGTGGGCAGCTGGATCATTGCCCCTTGTTGTCATACTAAAATGCAGTTCAAAGAACTATTATGAACCTAGAATAAGACGTATGTTTAATGAGTATCTACAGTTGTCCTTTGGCAACCTCTGAGGTTGTTTCCAAGACCTCCCCCCCACACACACACAGGTAGCAGACCCTAATCCTAATGGTGCTCACAGGAAGAGGACTCATGCTGCCGAGGCAAAGTGACTGCTGTAAACAGGTTCTTTCCTTGTACTAAACAGTGGCAGAAAAAAATCAGTAAGTTTTTAGTGCAAACACAAATAAATTTTAATATGTGTGATCTATGGTAGGTTGAACCCTTGAATATGGAATCTGCAGACAAAAAGCACCCGCTGCCATTTCAGATTTTTTTAAATCTGTTTTTGACTAGTTTCTTCACTGCTGTGATTTGAATATAGATTGACCTTATGGGTTCATGTATTAAAGGATGGGTCCCTTGCTGACAGCCCTATTTTGGAAGGTGTTCTTGGGTACCTGTCCCTTTAAAAGACAAGTTCTGCCCACTCCACATCCCCCTTCCCACCAAGGTATCTCTCTCCTGTTGAAGGAGTTTGCTTGTTGGTTCCCTTCTGCTGAGCCCCAAAATTATATTATTTAAATCACTGCTTGGCCCATTAGCTCTAGCTTCTTATTGGCTGATTCTTACATCTTAAATTAATCCATCTCCATTATTTTATATTTTACCACAAGGCTCGTGGCCTACGGGCAAGGTTTCAGCATGTCTGTCTCTGGCCATTGCTCCATGGCTTCTCTCTGACTCTACCTTCTTTCTCCCACCATTCAGTGTAGTTTTCCTGGCCTCTCTACCCTCTCAGGCTAAGCCAGTTTTCTTTATGAACCAATGGTATTTACAGCATACAGAGGAGAGTCCCACGTCAACCTCTCCTTTTCTGTTTAAATAAAAAGGAAGGTTTTAACTTTAACATAGTAAAATTACATATAACAAAACAGTTATCAAGTAAGAATTACAGTTACAATATTTATATCTACTTTATCTTTTTATCATAACTGTTAGGAATTTTTCCTAACACAAGCTCTCTGCCAATGCAAATTCCCAATCAAGCCAAATCAAAACAAGCCAAATTAAGAAATATCCAGGTTTATTGGGAGTCCTGCGCTCTCGGGTGGCCCGAGGGGGAACCCGGAGGCCGCAAATGTGACCACCAGGAGGAAGGAAAAGCGACCACGTGTTTCTCCTTTGGGAGCTCACATAAATACTCTGTGGGATACTCACATGCTGGGATATCGAGTCCAGAACAATACAGCTCTTAGGCCTGGGGACCGGGGTGCCACGGACCGGCTCAGCGGAGCCCCTCAGACCGTGGGAAAATCAGGGTCTTGGTACCAGGAAGGCACAAGTTAGGCGAATGACAGACAGACACAGCGCACAAGGGAGTGGTTTGAATCTGCTGCAACTTTACTGAATTCATGTTGTCATTATATAGTATTCAAACAAAGAACAAACCAGAAGGTCACATATCATTACTTGGCACAGTATGAAAGCTTCTTTTAGTCACATCAGCAATTTTTAAGAAAAGCATATTATCAGGAACAGGTGTTAGACATAACACATCCTTAGAAGGGAAGCTCTTGTCCTTGGGAACATAAATTTCAAACAAGTGGTTTCATCTTATCTAGGAGTATAAAGTTTCTGTCTCTTATTTGCTATCATGGCCCTTCCTTTTTTCTCATCCTTTCTTTATCTCCTCTAGTGACCAAATATGCCTAATTCTCTGCATCTGCTGCAATATACTTCTTTGTACTTTCTCATGTAGCAAACACCATGGGGGTTGGAATCTATCAAGCCTATCCAAAAATAGTAGAGCTAAATAATTCCGCTTTTGTCCCTTGTATATTACATACTTATGACTATCATCCTCATAACTTTCTGTGTATGGAATGGGGTCATCTGGTGACTCAGTTGTACTTCTGGGTGGTTCCCACCCTAGTTTCTTTATTCCCAAAATGGGGGTTTCCTAACAACATCTGGATCTTAACTTATGTTTTCCCCAAATCATCCTATTTACGAAATATTTAGGAATAGTCCTATTTAGGAAAAGTTCTTGCTGCTGTAACTCATCCATAATATCCCCTCAGTATTTGCACAAGGGCTTGAAACACTGGAGGCATCTTGAGCACTGTTTTAGTATCATTATCAGAATTATCCCAGGAACATCAAGGGGTTCTCTGGTAAAAATATATGTTTTGGCCAGTATAGCAAAGAACATTATCAGGAAACAGGAGAGAACAGCAGAGGCAGCTAGCCATCTATGATAGCGGTGAGTATATAATCTTGAGTTCAAGTTCATGACCTGAGCTGATTGCTAAGGAACCACCAGAGGCCTATCCGTGAATGGCACGAACCCCCCAGCCTGTGTCCTCCGGACCAGAGGCATCGTTGTCACACAGGCGACACTGCTGTGGGTGTGGCACCGGGGTAGATGTGAGGGGCTGGGGTCTACGCTCCCAACTTAACATTCAGGCTCTTTGGATATAGGGATGATAGGAAATTAAAGTGATAATTGTGACCAACAATTTGGGCTCTTTGGGAAAAAGGGGCATTGACTCAAGTCTGGCTTCCTGCGGGTATAGGATGACTTGGCAAAGGGGAGAGCTAGGTTTTTTGAGTCCATGCTCAGCGAGAGGTGTGGCTGGAAAGGCATCCCATGTACTGTCATCCCAGAGACGCCAGGCATCTTCCTTGGGGGAGGTGAGAAGGCAGGTGTCTAGGAAGAAAATATTGTTATTACCAAAGATGAGTATGCCAGGATGAGGAGCAGGTAGGCCCTTCATTTTGGCATCCTGGGAAACCGGAGGGTAGAAGGTTCTATCTGCTGGACAGACCAAGTGTCCTGAGTAGGTGCCCGCTTGAGCCTGGAGAGATGGTACCAGCATGGGAGTCCCAAGAGCTTGGCAGCTGAGGGGGTGGTGAGGTCCTGTCCATTGAGGTTCAAGAGTCCTAGGAGTCAACTGTTTGGGGAGTACTCTGTCCCTTGGGGAGAGCAGGGCAGGTTTAGGGGCATTAGGATCCACTGGGGTGGTGGCAGAGAAACAACTGTCATCCTATGAACGGAGAAGGGACCTTAACAGGGAGAGGTAGGATAGGTACCCCGCCAGTGGAAGAGTTTGCACTGGGGGGTGATGGTTAAGGAGAAAGGGCCTGACATAAAGCAGCTCCAAAGGGCTCAGGCCCGTAGGGGAACGTGGGTTGGCCCTGAGGCGAGTCAGGGCCATGGGGAGAAGGGAGGGCCAAGATAACCAAGAG
>PVIU01004035.1:0-96222 GCA_004026605.1 Ondatra zibethicus
TTTGTGGGGGGTATATATGTGGTTTGTGGGGGTATATATGTGGTTTGTGGGGGTATAAACACATAAATGCAAGTGCCCATGGAGGCCCAAGGGGCTGGATCCCCTGGGGCTGGTTTCCCTGAGGCTGGAGTTACAGGCAGTTGTCACTTAATGTTGGTGCTGGCAACTGACCTTGTGTCCCTTGGGAAAGCAGTATTTACTCTTAACCACTGAGCCATCTCTCCAGCCCGTGCCCCAAGAACCTTGAAAACATTAGTTTTGAAAGTCTTTCCCCCTTCCCTTTCCTTCTCCCAATCCTTTTCACATACGCTCACTTGCTCTCACTCAAATTTTATAGCTTTTTCTTTAGTTCCTAAATATATAAAAAACAACCCGCTCACTCTGTATATATCATTTCAAGGCTGACCACTTGGTATCAGAAAACCAGTTAGGGGCTTTCGCCTAAGGAAGACTGTTTCTCCTGTTCTTAGCGTCCCACAATTGCTTGGAGTTGTTTGTCTAGGGCTGTGGCCCTGTGGACTTTCCTCCTTCCGTGTTAGCATGTCTATTGCTATCATCCTTGTTCAGGTCATGCTTAGGCATCCGTGTTGATGAAACTTCATAGTTGTAGCTTTGCTGACAGCTGTTACAATCTTTCTGCCCCATTTTCTAAAATGAGCCTTGAGCTTTAGGTGAGGGAATTGCATTGTAGATGAATCCACTGGGACTGGGGCCACAACTGTGCATTTTGATCAATATCAAAGAGACATTTTCTTGATGAGGGGTGAGAACTACATTTATCTGTGAGTATAAGAATAAATATTTAGAATATAGTTAGGAGCTATGCAGGTTTAGTGAAGGGGCAGACCCAGGTAGCTGGCTGTTTCTAGTATCAGGCATGCCCTCTTGTTGAGGATGCTGTAAGCACAACTGTAGAGCTGTTGGTTACCTCCAAGGCATGGGTGCCACTATTGCACCCTTAGATCACCCTCAGAATTTTAATAGTTTTGTTCCCCTGTGGCCTTGTAGGGAGCCGAAGAAAGAGAAGGCTTTATTTTGAAGAAATCATAAGTATGCATTTTTTGTCATGCAGTAGATTTAAAATGTATTCTAAGACATGCACACCATTTTTAAAGAAATCATACCAGGTTGAATTTAATGAGAAAAAGCAGAGGTACAAATTGCAAATAAGTCTGCAGATTTCCCATGTTTTCCGGGCAGGAGGCTAGTAGGGAAACTACTCGGTTTATAAACAAGAGCTGTCTTAATGGAAAAGGAAGGATGGCTTAGAGGGCAAAGTTAAGAGCTCTGGAAAGTCACTTGTAACGAGAGAGGCTGGAGTCGTAGGTAGGGAATTGGCAACATTGGCCCACTGGGTTACAAGACTGCCATGGTCTTGTAACATGCTGTGCTGTTTCTTATAGTTTTCTTTCTCTATCCCTATGCTCATTGGTCCTCGCCTGTCCCATCATTATGAGTTCTCTCTGTTGGATAGATCTATAGTTGTTCTCCCTCCCTGATGCTAGGCATGCACACTGCCACTGAGCTACATCTCTAGCCAATGAGTCCTTTATAACAGCTTTTCAGTCCAAGAGACCCTATAGTCAAGATATTGAACTTGACAAACTTCATGTTTTCACATTCAAAGTTCAATGTCTAAGACTCTGGAGAGGACAGGACACCCACACTATTTTTTACCTCTGCTTCATGATACTCTCATTCTATCAGACTCTGAATATTTCCCCACCAATGACACAGTTCTTTCTCCTGTATGTTTGCATCAGTGATTCTGTGTCAGGTTCAGCTCGTTATTGTTGAGGTGGTTGCTTGCTTAGTGGAAGAAGCTGGGTCCATGGGGCTTTAGAAATGCAGCTGCCCCAACTTTCCTGCTTTACTTGATGGCAGTGTCTCTGGAGTGGTACCCTACTCCATCCCAGCCTTGGAGAAAAGGAGGAACAGCAGATGGCAAGACCATTCTGAGTGTCTGCTTCATGGCCCCACACAATCTCCCTTCTAGAATTTTGTTTTTAAAGAGAAATTTCTGAATACAGTCTTCTTTGTTTGCAATTCCAGTAGATTGGATTTTCAATGACCTGAAAGGATGGCTTGTCCTTGAGGAGACATTTGGTTTGACAAATGTGCATAGCTAAGTTGCTTCTGTCTAATTGACTTGTTCAATATTTAGGTGAAAAGTGCTTATTCTGCACCAGGCCTCATAGTGGGTTTTTCCTTAATGAAGAAAGAAATGGTTTGATCTTTAAATTACATACTAGAAAAAAAATTTATAAACCTCTTTAAGGTTGGTTTGTTCATTTATCTGAGTTTTGTTTTGTAGTTTTAGAGATCAATTGACATCAAATGAGAATAAATGACATAGATTTATAAAATAAAATTCATGCTTCTTAACTCAGGATTCCCACCATTTACTAATTCAGCAAACATCTGGTATATAAAAACATCTGATATACAAACCATCTGGCACCTAGCACATGGGGATGGTTAATTGTAAACAGAGACTGCACTTTCATTTCCTGGCCACCTAGACCCAAATAATCACACAGAAATTATATTAATTACCACACTGGTTGGCCTATTAGCTCAGGCTTATTATTTACTAGCTCTTAAAATGTGAATTAACCCATAATTCTTGCCTATATTTACACATGCAAGGAGACCAGCTGCTTCATGCTCCTACCACCTTGAAGTCTCCACCATGATGGGTTGTAACTATGAGTCAAACTAAACCTTTTCTCTCTTAAATGGCTTTGATCAGTTATTTTATCCCAGACATGAGAAAAGAAACAAAAACACATCATAGAAACTCAGCTGACCTTTGCTAAACGAATGTCAGCATGTGAAGACAATAGCTGCTACTATGTCCCTTCAGCTTTGGCTTTAAGTTCTGCCAGGACAGGGTTCTCTTGTTTCTTTAAATTGCTTCTTTCTTGGGAGGCTTTCAAGTGGGAGTACGGTCAGGATCAGCTTCCCACACTGTTATTATAGAGCTTAGATAGAGGGGTGTCGGGGGTTGCAGTTTTCTTGGTGGGGGTGTGATACAGCTGTAAGGTCAAGACAGGTCAGAATAAGAGACACTTTAAGTAGATCTTTTTGGGCATGCTTTATTTCTTTATCTAGAGAGGTGATGGTGGATAAGAACCCCCTTCCTGGACTGCCATGGTGATACTGGCCAATCCTAGGGCTAGCAAGAGTGATGTGCAGAGGAATGGATGCTGCATGGGAGGATTCCCTCACTGAGATGACCAATCAACCTACCCCTCTCACTATCCTAGCTCCTCTGGATTGAGGTACAGAAGACAGAAGGAAGGAGGTAAGGAAGAGACGGAAGATGGGCATTCAAAAGGAAACGGTTGGTGTTTTCACCAAGGCAGGCAGATTTAGCTAATGTAGAAACTGTTTAAGCCCCTTTACCCCTCAAAGTTCTGAGTTAACTTTGGCCTTAAGATCACCCCTTTCATTTAGTTCTGAGAACAACACACCTTCCTTCTGAAGATCCCTTGTGATGTGGACAGTCTCTGTCTAAGCGCATTTAGTTCTGAGAACAACACACCTTCCTTCTGAAGATCCCTTGCGATGTGGACAGTCTCTGTCTAAGCGCAAAGGCTCATCCTGGTGTCTGTCAGTCCTACATCTCCAAAGCAGGTCCTGGGCTGCTGAGTTCACAAAGGAGCATTGCTCAGCATGTCCTGTATTGTGTTTCTGGTTCACTCAGTAACTATGAACCCTTCTCAACATCCCCTCTTTGACTTCATTACTTGCTTCTTACCCTTCCCTCTCCGCATTTTTTAGTGGCACCCCTGACTTAAACGCACCTCTTGTGGAAATCAGACGTACTTGAACTTATTTTAATCAAGGGAGATTTCTTGTCATTTTTCATGTGCTTCCTGCCATTTTTCAGGATCGTAACTTGTCCTTTGATTTCTGGAAGACAGTTTGTCCTGAGAAAATGTGAAGCTTCTTTGATACTTACTGTGGTTTCTCTGAGACTTCTCTGGGTCAGGATGCTGGAAAAATAAGAAGTCAGTACATCTTTCCAGAGATGTGGTATGCAGCTTGAGTTCTTGGTGCAGACTAGAGATCTCAGGGGTCCCGACAGGCTAGAGAGATCTTGGCAGACTGTGTACTTGGTCCTTCCCCCAAGAAAGCACTCTTTCTGCTGGTTTGATGAATGTGAGTCAAGGAATCTCCATACAGGGCTAGAAGGACTAGGCTATCACTACGGCCCTCGGGTCCAGACTCTAATGGTACGGCTACCTGTTCACAAATGCAATTTTGGGCTATGTGTCACAAGGTTGGAAGACCACATTTATTGTTTGATACTAAAAGTGTGTCCCTCCATTGGATGATAGTTTTTGAAAGGTAAGCACAGAAGTGCTTTTGGAGGTCATACTAAAGGCAAACCCAGGAGGCTCCAAATGAGACTTGCTGAGAGCAGAGAGTTGGCACACGAACTGAATGATAGGTACTCTGGTACTATTTGGCCATCAGTGTGGTGGTCCTGTTAGAAATTTCTGGATGTGAACTCTGAGCTGAGATACATGGAAAGAAGCAATCAGTTCCTACTGCCAGGGTCTGGCTGTAAAACAGAGAAACGACGACTCCATGCTTAGTCACCTAGACTGTCTCATTCCTGTTGTCTTGGCCAGAAGCATCGTGCTTTTACATGGCTGCTCTATAACCTCGCTTCTTAGATTCCTTTTCAAGTTATGCAAGCTACACAGACCTATCCTTACAAAACCAAATGTATACTTTGCTTTACATTTGAAAAAAAAAATGCCTGACAGAAGAGGCAGGATGGTAAATGATCTTGTTCTCTCAGTGTGACCAGAGTAGGAATAAACAAAAACCTACAAGTTTGTGCATTGAAAGAGTTACTGCTGTAATAAATACTGTCAGGCAGAGTCAGCACCATGATACCCTATTATTGATGCTGCCCCAAGAGAAAAAGTCTTTCTGCCAATAGTGTATCACTTTCTGTGATGCCAAGATGGGGAATCGAGTAGGAAATGCCTGAGTATCCTCAAAAGGCGGATTGTGAACTTTTTTACAGAAATTGCCCTTTTCCTTTTTGGGCTAGGCTAGAATGACTCCATCATCTTTCTATTGAGTCGACACTGATGATTCTCCCTTCCGCTTTGCCAGGAGTTTCCTTGGGGCAGTGGCTATGCCTAATTCTTTATCCCCTTAGTCACAGCTCCTAGACCTTGGTGAGCACTCACTCCCTATCTTTGGATTGAACAGATGACTGTATTAGTAACTTAAGGAACAATGTATGTTGACTGGTGGTTATGAGGTGTTTCAGTCCATCACAGCAGGAGAAATCATGACCTAGCTGCTCAGTCTGGAGGGGTCAGAGCTTGGGGTGATAGCTGTTCACGTAGTTGTAGACTGGGAAGAGGAGAGGGAACTGAGCCAGAAGCTGCACTGTAATGACCAATGGCTTGTTCCTATTTCTATTTCTAGTAGCTAGGTCCCACCCTGGCCTATGCCTACACTTATTTGCGTGTATATTAATACATACATATGGCACATATGATATACATCACACACACATATATTATATGCATATATATCCTTTAGAAATTGGAATCCACATACGATTGAGAACATACAGTATTTGAGCCTGGGAATCTTCACTTCATATAGTATTTTCCAGTTCCACCCATTGCCACATTCTACACAGCTAGGTCCTGGAAACTTGACTGGGTTGGTGAGGGAATGAAGAAAGGACAGACACACAGATACACCTATACAAAAGCTGGCATGAGATGGGCTGTACTTAGTCTGATAGAGCAGTAGCAACTATGCACCAAACTAGAAACCCAGTGCCTTCATGATGTAGACATGCATATGGGGAGGAGGAAACTGTGGCTGCTGGGTTCACACACTCCAACTGTTTGTAAACAGTCAGACATGTGCACATTGTCAGCTTTTGGACTCAGACCAGAAGGCTTGGCCATTCCTCTGAGCCTGACCCATCAGGGGAAGACTTTGTCATACTTATGGGTCGCAGACCTGCTGTACTCACGCCATCAATGTGTGTTCACGCAGGCCTTCATCCACCTTTCACTCACTCATGCAGGCCTTCATCCACCTTTCACATACTCACTCAGGCCTTCATCCACCTTTCACTCACTCACTCAGGCCTTCATCCACCTTTCACTCACTCACGCAGGCCTTCATCCACCTTTCACTCACTCACTCAGGCCTTCATCCACCTTTCACATACTCACTCAGGGCTTCATCCACCTTTCACATACTCACTCAGGCCTTCATCCACCTTTCACATACTCACTCAGGCCTTCATCCACCTTTCACTCACTCACTCAGGGCTTCATCCACCTTTCACTCACTCACTCACTCACTCAGGGCTTCGTCAGCTCCACACTATCCTCTTTCCTGCAGATTTTACAATTTCTATTTCCTTCATGGACGAATGAAGAACCAGAATTGCTGAAACTGCTGAAGGAGAAAAGAGAGCATAGGGAACACCCTCCAGGCTGCAGATAGAGGCAAAATGCTTCCGAGTAAAACTGCATCTGTCCAGGAATTGCTCCAAAGAGCAGACAAATGGGAGTGCAGAAAATTAAAAACCTTCAACACAGAGAAAGAAACTATCAACAAAGGGAAAAAATAGCATATGGAATTGAAGAGAAATTTTGGTCAGGTATGCCTCAAACAAGGGCTTAACAGCTGCATTATAGAAATAACTTCAAAAAGCAAATACCCCAGTTCCCCCAAAACTGCTTATCAGTAAGTTAGTAAATGAACTAAAAACCAGTTCTCCAAAGAAGCACAATGACCAATAAATAGTTTTAAAAAGGGTTTAGCATTCTTAGCCATCAGAGAAATGCAGATTAAAACTACTTTGAGATCCCGTTGCACTCCAATCAGAATGACTATAATCAAGACATTAAAACTTAGCCCTACCTCAACTTCATATGCCATGCTTTGTTGACACTCATGGGAGGTCTGGCCCTTTCTGAACAGAAACAGAGGAGGAGTAGATTGGGGAGGGGGAGAAGGGAGGTAGGGGTGGGAAACGGAGGAGAGGTGGGAGGGGAACTAAGTTGGGATATAAAATAAATGAATAAATTTAATTACTATAAACAAAATTAAGGACAGCAAATGCTGATGGTGCAGATAAAATGGACCTTATTCCCTGGAGGCGGGAGAGGGAGCTGGTCCATCGGGTATGAAAGTCAGTGTGGCAGTGTGGAGGCTTTCCAAAGACAGAACAAACAAAAAGCCCATACAACTGTCGCATAGTTATAGTATTGTATTTTAAATTGTATTGTAAGGGAGTTTAAACGTGGCTTTTTCACACACCTTTCCTTTTGGTTAACCCCCACTGCCTTTCCTCTGTCATCACCGACCCTCCCTCGTCAAGCCTTCCTTTGAAAGAGCTTTACTAGTCGCCGGTACTGGTACTTTTCTCCCTTAGACAAATCTTCCTTTTTTCTTTTCTTTCTTTTATAATTTTTGAGACCATTCTGTTTCTTCCTAGCCCATTTTAAATTTACTTTTGTAAAGTTTTTGACTTTTCCTCTTTCACTAACCCATATGTTTTCAAAGATAGCTGATCATTTAATTTAATCAGCATTCAAGGATAAGAAAAACACATCCTGCTACTTGTTACAACACAAAACATATAATGAGCAGTTAAAGTCACAAATGGCATTTGCGTCTAAAGAGGATTCGAATTTTTCTCTAAGTTGGGAGTCTCAAACTTAAGGGGTTAAAAAGACATTCAGGAAATACATGTACATGTAAGCAAACCTGTTAAATGTTAATGTTCCTCCCAGTTGACTGGAGCAAAAGGATCATAGAAGTTTTGTTGAGATAATTGATTATAAGTAGTTAATTGTTATTAAATTAGCAAGTCCAAGTGTAATAACAGTTTTTCTTTTTTAAGATTTATTTACAAAAGACCTGTAAGATGGAAAAAGAAAGAAAAAAGAAATAAAGAAAGAAATTTTTTGTCTAGCGCATTCTTAAATTTTTTGCTTTCTTGATGTTGAGCATGGGCAGGGTGGCAAGGGTTAGACATTCCAGATGTGAAACCCGTGAGCATGGGCAGGGTGGTGGGGGTTAGATATTCCAGATGTGAATCCCATCAGATGGGTAGCTGGCAAAGATTTTCTGATTCTGTGAGTTATTTCTTCATCACTTTGATGGTTTTCTTTCTGTACAGAAGTTTTTTAGTTTTACAAGATCCCATTTGTCAAACGCTGGTCTTGTTCCCTGTGTGACTGCTAGGGTACTGTCCTGAAAGTCCCTTTCTGTGCCTGCAAGGGGGAGTCTCTCCCTACGCTTTCATCTAGCACGTTCAGGGCAATGTTGAGGTCCTTGATCCATCTGGAGCTGAATTTCTGCAGGCCAAGAGATAAAGATTCATTTTATCCATGTTAACATTCTGTTTTCCTTTAATGTAAATGGACAAGGCTGGGAGGTGGGGAATCTGGGGGGCTGTGGTGGGCCTGAGGGGGTTTAGGGTTGGGAGAAAAGGTGGCATGATCATAATGCATTGTACACATGTGTGAATTCTTCAAAGAATAATTGTTTGAAAAGTGTTGACTACTACTTGCGTCAGTAGTTTGAGACACAAACATCAGTTACAGTGAATTCCTTCACCTTGATATAAAATCTTTCTTTGATGAAGTTTTAAATAGGCAGTTGATAATGGGCTCAAAGCTTATCTCTTTTTTAATGTACATTTTAGGAATATTCATGAGCTGTATAGTTGTTTTAATAATTTGAGTGCCTTACACTTTCTAAATAATTAGGGATGTATAAAAAGGTTTAGTTTGGATGTATTAATTTTATTTCAAACCTATATATAGGTCTGGTGCTTCCAATTGTTTTTAAGGCAATATTTTTAAATTTTCTGATAAAATTCGTATCAACTGCAATAAAACAGAAATTTCAAGTCTTAGAAACTAAAAATAGATCTATCATATGACTCAGTTATGTCACTCCTGGGCATGATCTCAAAAAAGAAAAACTCCACCTTCTACTAGAGAGAGACACTTGCTCATCCCTGTTTATTGCAGCTGTCTTTAGGGTAGCAAGGAGAGGGAGTCAGCTGGGATTTCCATCAGCAGATGAATGGATAATGAAAATGTGATACCTGCAACTTCTTTTTAATGACACTAATCTCTTTAACAATGATGGTCAAGGGCTTCAGGGATAGCTCAGTAGTTAAAAGCACTTACTGCTTTTGCAGAGGAACCAGGTTTGGTTCCCAGAACCGGTATCAGGCAGATGACAACTGCCATTACTTCCAGCTGCAGGCGATCCGGCTCAGACACCCTCTTCCAGCCTTTGTGTTCACAAACATACATGAAGGTACTCACACAAAATAAAAATCAACAACAATGGTAGCCAAAAGTTACATGTTAAGCTGTCTTGAAATCCCTTCACCAAATTAATTAATCCTTTGCTTTTTAATTCATTCAACCTTGCTCAAAATTTCAGGAATGTGTAGGATGTAGACGGGATGTGTGTGTAGGATGTAGAGAAACTCTTTGCTAGAAATGTAGCACATGAGGTTTACAGTTAACCCCTGATAGTCGTTCACAGCATGTCTTTTATGTTTGCATTTGGTAAATTTTCTGGTCTTCTTAACTCCCCCAGAATCAAGAGGTAGGGTTTATAGTGGGATTCTCTACTCACATTGCCAAACACTTTGAAATTCTTTCCACAGGCCATTTCAAATGTAGAAGAACCACACTGTTAGGCCTAGTCAGAGCAATAACAGTCTTCTATTACCAATTGTATTTATTAGTTAATTTTCTTTTACTATGGCCGTAATACCCAACATATTCAACTTAGAAGGAAGGCATGTTTTGGCTCACTGTCATCAGAGAATTTTCTGTTTACCAAAGCAGATAAGGTATGGTGGGAGGCTCTGTCTGCATGGTCTGCATGGCCACAGATAGTATTGTGGCTGTGGGCCAGAAAGCAAAGTCTGAGTCACAGCCTTCAAAAGCCCAACCCAGTGACCTAATTCTACCAGTTTTACCCATTTGTAAAAGTCCAGAGCTACCAGATTGAAGCAGTCATTGGAAGCATGAATAGGTCATTTTAGAGTCAAACCATAACAATGGTCAAGTGGAAGAAAGGAATAGATGCTCACATTCACAAATGAAGGGAGAATTACCCACTGAGGCCCAGCAGATTCTTCCTCGTTCATGAGATGGTCCTTACATCAGACTCTACCAGATCAAGATGTTGATCAAGCTTTTGTGCTTGTTGAGAGGGTTTAAAACTGTGACCAGTGGTGTCAGTCAGCCTGCCTAAGAGATAATGGTCAACATGCATTGTGGTTCCTTTGAAGTGTAGAAGCAATGGCTTCGTTAGTCATGGGTGTTTGTTTCTGCAGAACATTTGAGAGTTTACTGCATGCCAGGACCTCTCCTAACCACTCTAACCACAGCTGCTTATTGAATCTTTCTTGTGTTTTTATGCGGCCAAGTCTAAGGTTACTCTTAGTTACACAGATGAAGTGGAAAGATTTGTCCCAGATGACATGTTTTTCTCTCTAGAGGGGCTATTGAAACAATACTTTTATGTTGTCTCATGTGTCCAAACCTTTGGTTGAACTACAAAAAACTCTCCAGGCTGAAAAATCTAAGACATTCCCATGCAGCAAAGATGGTGAGTGAATGAGTTGGTTGTCACATGACGTGTAGTCTTGAGTGGGTAGAGGTTTTGGAGATCTGTTCATTCACTGGTCTTAGTGAGTTAAGTGAAAATCATAGAGAACCATCTGGAATAGACCACTTTAGTTAATTACAGGAAACTCTTGGTGATATAATGAAGTTGAATCTTAAAAGGGCTCACAAAAAAACCCTCAGGGCACAGAAAGAACAAAGTGCAATATTTTATCAGTAAGATATTTGGGGGGACCAGTCAGTTCTGTTTCCCAGATATTTGGATTTCATAGGCCAACTTAAAAAAATTGGGTTGCCGAGCAGTTGTACTTGCCTTTAATACACTCGGAAGGTTGAGGCAGACAGATTGCTGTGAGTTTAAGGCCAGTCTGGTTTACATAGTAAGTTCCAGGACAGCCAGGGCTGTTACACAGAGAAACCCTGTCTCAAAAAAAAAACAAACAAAAAACAAAACAAAAAAATTAAAAATAAAATTGGGCTGAGTGAATTGACAATTTTTGTTCCGTTATTGAGAATATACTTACAAAACAGCAATTAACTATCCCTTCTAAAAGGAAAGATGATTAAAATTACAAACTGTTAGAACAGAGATGCAGAATAAGGGTCAGTTTCTCTTGGGAAAGGCAGCTGGTGAGAGGTGAGCACTGCACTCACCTGTGAGGATAAGGGGATTTCTCTGCAACAGATGGGACCACAGCAGTAAAACCACAACATGTCAAAATGCAGAGAATAAGTGATTATTTAGTGCCCAGTCCAAGATAATATATTTACTATGCAACTCTTTCATCTGAGGCACAGGGAATATTCCAGAAGTTGGCAGAAAGACTGTGAGAACCAGAGTATCAGGAAATCTGTTGTGAGACTGTGCCTCCCAGAAATGGTAGGAAAACTTCAGCTATGATGTCTCAGCAATTTGACTGCCTAAAGAAGAACCAAACAAGGACAAAATCAATGGACATGCAGATGTCCCATTCAGTCCCACAGCCATTCAGTCCCAAATGAATACATAGAGGCTTATATTAATTATAAACTGCTTGGCATATTAGCTCAGGCTTGTTATTAACTAGCTCTTAAAACTTAAATTAATCCATAATTCTTATCTATGTTTAGCCACATGGCTTGGTACCTTTTCTCAGTAAGGCATTCTTATTTTGCTTCCTCTGTGTCTAGCTGGTGATACTCTCTGCCTTTCCTTTTCCCAGAATTCTCCTATGTCTCACCTATCCTTGGTGTAGGAGGTCCTTCTTTCTATGTGTTGCTTTCATTGGTTGAATAAAGAAACTGCCTTGGCCTTTTGATAGGGCAGGACTTAGATAGGTGGGGAAAAGAGAATGGAATGCTGGGAAGAAGGTAGTGTGGCAGCTGCCATGTTTTCTCCTGCCCGAAACGGATGCTGGTTAGACTCATGCTGGTAAGCCACGGTCAAGTGGTGATACATATTAATGGAAATGGGTTAATCAAGATGTGAGAGTTAGCCAATAAGAGGGTAGAACTAATAATGGGCCAGGCAGTAATTAAATGAAATTAGCCGGGACCAAAAAGCAGGCCAGCAGCCGGAAGCTGGGCAGCGGGACACAGCCCGCTCCCCCTCATTACTACATATACTTCCTGTCTGGCTTTTGGACAATCAATCTTTTATTAAACCAATATTGAGTGAATCTAATCTCCTTTGTTTAGCTGTTTTCTTGACCATTTTTCATAACAACTTGTAACCAACAGTCAGAACAAAGACAAACATCCATAATCTACTTTTTGGGAATGTTGGTTTAGTTTTCTAGGCTACTTCCTGCTGATTGTGGGCACTGATAATTTTATGGGGACCCAAAGAATATTTAGGACTATGGTCAAGTCCTGACTGGAGTATTCTGTGAGGCTGGATCATCTCAGCCAGCAGTCTTGAAGTTGTTTTGGATGTAGAACTCAGAGGAAACTGCAACAGAGGTGCTCTGAAATCTTGGATCATCTGGGCCATCTGTTCCCATTGGAGATTTTTCAGGGGTTCTTCCTTGAGCAAACCTAATTTGTCTTAAGCCCAAATGAATCCACAGCCTCTTATTTCATGAGGAGACAAAAGCAAAACCTCTTTTCCAAAGTAACATATCTTTTGACCAATTTTGAAGTGAAGGCATTTTCAAAATATAGTTTGCAATAATTCAGTAGCATTTATAATGAAATGTCTTTTAGCAGCTATTCCTTTTTCCTCAGCATTCAAAAAATTCAAAGACAACACAATAACATACAGTATCCACATTATCTGTGTAGTTTCCATCTTTATGTGTTTTTTTTACTCTATTTTTTATTTTTAATTTTTTGAGACAGGGTTTCTCTGTGTTTCTTTGGAGCTCACTCTGTAGAGCAGGTTGGCCTTGAACTCACAGAAATCCACCTGTCTCTGCTTTCCAAGTGCTGGGATTAAAGGCATGTGCCACTACACTGACCTTATCTATTTCTTTTTTAAAGATTTTCTTTATCCTTTATCTTTTCTCTCCTAAGCCTAAGTACATTTTTAAACATACTATAAATCTTTTGGAGGCTTGTTTGTCTGAATCTCTCTTTACTGTATATCTCTATTTTTTTCTGACCACATGAATCTTTAATCTGCTAAGTGCTATGGCTAGGACTAATGTTGCAGCTTTGGCAGCTGGCTCTGCCCCATTCCTTAGCTTTCTGAGAGGCTAACTTCATGGTAGAGGTACATGCAGGACACACATTTATTGTTACAACTCTGTGGAGTTCCTAGGCCTCTGCCACCACCAAGAAGCATGCTGCTGGCCACTCATAAACACCATTAAGTGGTTGGTGGCAGGGCCTCTTAAAAGAGCTTCAAGGTTTTTGCCACTAATGCTGGCTGTGTCAGAAAGCCTTTCCTGAAGGAGTTGTGCCTCTGCTTACTGCTAGCAAACAGAGCCTACTGGAGAAAAAATAGTTACCCAGAAATGGTGCTAGACTCTGTTCTTGTCTGTCTGGAATTTTTTTAAAAGCTTTCTCAGGCTTTATGTGAACATTCATGTCAAACACTTGGGCACTATTTGTAGATGGAAGTTTCTGTCCCACCTGGTCCCACAACCATTCTGTCCCAAATGAATACATAGAGGCTTATACTAATTATAAACTGTTTGGCATATTAGCTCAGGATTATTATTAACTAGCTCCTACAACTTAACCCATAATTCTTGTCTATGTTTAGCCATGTAGCTTAGGAGTTTTTCTCAGTAAGGCATTCTCATCTTGCTCTGTCTGTGTCTAACTTGTGACAGACTCTCTGTCTTTCCTCTTCCCAGAATTCTCCTAGTATCATTGCCCCACCTATACTCCCTGCCTGGCTACTGGCCCATCAGCATTTTTTTAAGTTAATATGAGTGACAAATCTTTACAGCATACAAGAACATTATGCCACAACATGTGGACATGGAAAGGGTAAATCTACTCCTACACAAAGAGCTACTGGCGAGTGAGGACTTGAGCACAGGAGAAACAGTCTCATGGGAACGAACACGTGAACTCCACCAACACATTGGTGCACCAACGTGGTCTGAAATGTTTGGGGCTGACGCTCACTACCCCCTTTGGGTCTGAATGCTTTTGTGCTCACTCAGAGTCAGGAGAAAATAGCTGAGATGATGCCCCTGGCTCAGCACTCCCCACCTGGGCGGGAAGTGGAATCAGATCTGCTAGGAGTACACAGGTAGGAGAGCATGGTGGATTCCCACCACCATACACAGAGATATTTCCAGGCCATGCAATGCACTGCATGGCAGAGTTAGCTTTTACTCAGATTAAAAGGGTTTATATGCTTCCCAGTGCTTCCCAGAGTTGAGGTGGTGAGGACTGCTCCCATCTGGCAGTATCAGAGGCAGTGAACATGCCTCTGCAATGTTGGACTTGGTGGAGCCAACTGGCAGGGCCAAGTTGATCTTAGCCATGGCCACTTAGCATATAAAAAGTGCTTCTGGTCAAAAAATAATTACAGATATACAATAAAGACAGATTCAGGCAGATACAGACCTCTAAATGGGTCACAGTGTTGGAAAAATGTATGTAGGCTTAGAAGAGAGAACAAAAGAGTAAGGAGACAGTATATATAATATAAAAGAGTACAGGCAGCTGTAGATTAAAGGAGTAAAGAAGAAAAATAAACCACATAAAGATGGAATATACACAGAGAGTCTGGATTATGCATACTATTGTGTTTTCTTTGAACTTTTTGCCCACAGAGAGAGACACTTGATTCTGGTGGCTGCTAAGCCTTACCAACATATATACTTTGAAGGTAACTTAACTTCAAAATTTAAGCCTAAGGATATGTTGCTATGGGAAAGAGGCTTGTTGTAAAAGGACACTTGTTTTTTTCCAGACTGCCTGGCAGCTCAGACACGAAATAACCACACAGAAACTGTATTAATTAAATCACTGCTTGGCCCATTAGCTCTAGCTTCTTATTGTCTAACTCTTATGTCTTAATTTAACCCATTTCTATTTATCTGTATATCACCACATGGCTGCGGCTTACTGGAAAGGTTCCGGCATGTCTGTTCCTGATGGCTGTTACATGGTGTCTCTCTGATTCTGCCTTCTTTCTCTGAGCATTCAGTCTATTTTCCTCTGTATAGCTCTACCCTCCCCTATCATCTCTTTTCTGTTCAAATAAAGAGGAAGACTTTAACTTTAACATAGTAAAATTAATATAACAAAACAGGTATCAAGCAAGAATTACAGTTACAATATTTATATCTACTTTATATTTTATCATAACTAAGGAAAACTATAATTATAGCTATCTATTCTCTAATTCCATCAAAGACTCCAGAAGGATATAATATTACCTAAGTTAACAGTAAGTGCTTTGTAAGCAACTTCCAAAATTCTAGAATTGACAGAGACATCTTGCTGCCTGGACAGTCACCCAAAGTTCTTCTGTAACCCTGTGGCATCCATCTTCAGCCTACAGGCTCATAATATCCAGCAGACTTTTCCTCGAAGTAGGAAATTTCAGAAACAGTTCTGCCTATATTGGCAGTTTGTCAGTCACTTTTTTCTGTGTCCACAGAGGATGAGAACCTGTGGATTGCTTCCATACTAATGTGGTTTGATGGACCAAGACCCCCCAAAGGTCTCCGTGAATCCCCCAAATTACTTCACCCTACAAAAATTAGGAAGCAATTTGGAGAGAACTACACCCAAATTCCAAAATATTGTTTATAAATGTTTATTTACATTAAAAGGGAATATGCTATAGAGATGAATACTTTGCATTGGTATAGATTTTGGTTAATTGATACAAATTTAAGGTCAGTTTTGTTATATGTACATTTCTGCTCTTGACTAAGTTATTGTGTTTCTGCAGCTCATTTAAAAATGTAATGTATAATTATGAAATACAGGTTAATAGATAATCATCTATAATATTCAAACTTTTGGTCATGTTAGTTAGGCTTTCTAAATATATAGAGACATATTTCAGTTAGATAAGTATTCTTCAAACCTCTCAAAGACTAACAGAATATGGTATTTAAAATGTTTTAAGAACTGAGGACTTTTTATGACACTGAGACACATCTGCTCTTGGCAGCACCAATTATTTCAAGAGGAAGATGGGCATCAAAGAGGCTTGTTATAGAGTTTGATAGCCATTTGGGAAAGAAAATTCTCTTGCCTGGACTGTTTGATGTTATGCTGTATGAACTGGACATGTAGGATACACAGAGGAATGATTGCTGAAGCTGCCTAAGAAAGGTGAGACAGTCTTTCAGGATCCCTGCTTCCTGAAAGAGTCTACCAGATATTCTGCAGGACACAGAAGAAAGTGACTGACAAGCTGCCAATATTGATGCAACTATCTTTGATATTTCCTGTTTCATGGTAAAGTCTGCCAGATACTATGGGCCTGTAAGCTGAAGATGGATGCCCCAGGGTTACAGAAGAACTTTGCGTGACTGTCCAGGCAGCAAGATGTCTCTGTCAATTCTAGAATTTTGTAAGTTCCTTACAAAGCACTTCCTGTTAACTTGGGTAATATTATATTCTTCTGGGTACACACTCTTCAGAAACCACTGAGCTAAGGTTCTCTTAGCTCACTTTTCGTTGTCTGTATTTGAAAGACAAACAAACAAACTAGTTTCCAGAATGTCACACAGAATATATTTGGTACAGACGTGCCTGTGATGCCCTCAACAAGGGGATCTCAGAAGACAGTTTGAATATTCAGTTTCATAGAGAGATGCTATGAGAGTGGACCCTGGGTTTTACAGCTCTGGTTGCTCAGTGTGGATTGTTCTTAGTGATCCTGGGAACATGTTAGTGCCTTGTCCTAGGGCTCAGGCTGGTGTTTTTGTCTTGAAGGTATGTGGAGCTGGACTCTGGGCAGCCTTGAGGTGTGTGGGGAAAAGTCTGAAGATGCAGAGCTGGGCCTGCTGATTACAGTCTACTGACCTAGCATGACAGGTAGAGTTCATTTGAGACACCACTGGTTGGGGGCTTGTTTTGTTTAAATTGACTAATATCTCAGTATCTAGGCTGGAACTCTCCCTCTATTACATGGAAGCAAGGTTCTGAACAGCTGACCAAGGGCTAAGGCTGTTCTTATTATTATTATGGTTCTTTTTGGCCATTTCCTATGCTCATAGTTTAGGTGCCTTCATGCCAGGCCCCAGGGGCAAGTCTCTGCAGGTGCAGCCTTGCTTAGGTATTGCACATGGGTTTCCATTGCTGGGAAGAAACATCATGACCAAAAAGCAAGTTAGGTTTGTGGGTTTACTGGTGTGAGAAATCCGTCTGTATATGTGTTGCTTTTATTGGTTAAGGAATACATCTGTTTTGGCCAGTGGCTTAGCAGAAATAGAGCTAGGCGGGAAAAAAAACTGAATGCTGGGAGAAAGAAGGTGGAGTCAGGAGAAGCCATGTAGCCCTGCTGGAGACAGATGTCAGAACTCCAGTCAAGGAAAAGCCATGAAGCTGCCAGAGGAGAAAGATGTGAGCCGCCAACCGGAACCTTGCCAGTAAGCCACAGCTTTGTAGCAATATACAGATTAATAGAAATGGGTTAAATTAAGATAGCCAATAAGAAGCTAGAGCTAATAGGCCAAGCAGTGATTTAAATAATATAGTTTCTGTGTGGTTATTTTGGGTCTAAGTGGCTGGGAACAAATGAACAGTTTTTTACAACAGCTTACATTTCAGCATTGCTGTCCATCACTGAAGGAAGTTAGGACAGGAACTCAGACAGGAGAGGATCTTGGAGACAGAAGCTGATGCAGATGCCATGGCGGGGAGATGCTTACTGGCTTGTTTCCCATGACTTTCTCAGCCCAGCTTCTTATAGAACCAAGGACCACAGCCCAAGCATGGCATCACCCACCATGAACTAGGCCAACCTCCACTGATCACTAATTGAGAAAATGCCTTGCAGCTGGATCTCATGGAGGCATTTCTTCAATTGAGGCGCCGTCTTCTCTGTTTTCTTTAGTTTGTGTTGACACACAAAACCAGCCAGTACACCATACCTGAACACAGACTAGGTATCCAGCTGCCCAGAAGGCAGAAGGGTCCACACAGCATAAGTCTCTGTAAGTTTTCTTCTCCTCGGCTCTGGTCCACTGCTGTCAAGTGGCATTGCCACTGTGTCTGCTCATGGACCTTCTGACTGTAGAAGAGAACAGGAAGTCCAGAGTTCAAGTGGGATTCCTCAATCTTTACATTTGTCATTCAAAAAAATACATGTATATAAAAACTACAAAACATTGTGTTAGTCAACACACAAATACAATGTGGAGTGATTTGGCCTCTTGCTAACAGAGTTCAGATCCTCAGCAAACATATATCTATAACCCCCAGTGTTGGTGCAGGGTATACAGGAGACAGACATGCCGTCAGAGCTGTCTGACCAGCCAGTATAGCTGATTGGTGAGCTTCCAGGTTCCGTGAGAAATATGTCTTTAAAAAAATACTGTGCATAGTAATAGAGGAAGACACTAGATATTGACCTCTGGCCTCTTCATGTGCACATGAAAACATTCCACATGCACAGCACATGCGCACACACACAGACACACTTGACTGCCCCTCCCAGGTATACAAACTGTACCTGAAAGACAGACGTGTGTGGCTGGAACCCAGTGACCCTGAGACCCTCCATTTTCCATATGTCTTCAATTTTCTAAGCCATACATTATAAATGTGTATTCCATTTAAACCAGAAATAAGGGCCAGCGGAATGGCTCTGTTCACTAAGGCTGATGATGTTCTGAGTTCAGTCCCTGGGACTCACACTGTGGAAAGAGAGAACTAACTCCAGCAAGTTGTCCTCTGACTTCTATGTATGCCATGACATTTCCCCCATAAGTAAATAAATGTAACTAAAATAGTCAGAAAGAAGCAAAAATGCTCAATTATGCCTATCCAACTTTGGAGAACACATTCAAAAATGACGGCTAAATTATAGAAAGAGTTCTGTGCACATAGTAAGTTTGATAGTTTTATTTGTATGTGTGAACTAGAAAAACATCCAACAGTTGGTCATCACATGAGCGAAACATGGAGTATTAATAATAGCAAAATGCTTGGCAGTCATTGTTCTGATGGCAAAGCCAATACAGTAGAATAGGAGGTGAAAAAAGAACATGGAATTGCTTAGCACTGGAGTTTGAACTGAGCTTAGAGACACCACATGCACAGAAAAGATGTGCAGCAAAAATGGAGCGTGTGACGGGTTGTCAGCTTCTTAGGCAACTTCAGTGTGTCTCTCCTGGCTTTATCTTTTCTAGAATTTCCTTAATGAGTTTGTACAGAAAGGAAAATTGCCTTGGCTGCCTCTGAACACTCACAGATACACACCTTGTTTCCTAATGAACTGAGGGTACTTTATTCCATAGAGATGTCATTTGGGATTCCCCTCTGTATGCTGTGATTACCATTAATGAATAAAGAAACTGCCTTGGACCTATAGCAGGGCAGAACAGAGCTAGGTGGGGGAAAACTAAACTGAATGCTGGGAGAAAGAAGGTGGAGTCAAGAGAAGCCATGTAGCCCCCGCCGGAGACAGATGCCAGAACTTTACCAGGTAAGCCACAGCCTTGTGATGATACACAGATTAATGTAGATGGATTAATTTCAGATATGAGTCAGCCGGAAATACACTTAAGCTATTGGCCAAACAGTATTGCAAATAATATGATTTCTGTATGATTATTTCGGGGCAGCCAGGAACTAACTAGCGGCCTCCTACAACAGAGATGTACTCCCCATGTTCATTTGGCTGCCCCAGTGCACAATGGGTAATTTATTGTTTGATCACAACAATCCCATTAGTTATGGGATTTGATTAATTCCTTTTTTATGTTTCAAAATGTATATGTAGTTAGTTTCATTTTAATACTTATTTTATAGGGCTATTTTATCACAAACAAAGAGGACTCTTTAGAAGTAGGCAATATCAGTTTTAATAAATAATGCATATGTAACCCACCTTTTACACTTTAAAGCAATGAGGGCTGTGTTATATGTATGTATTCATATTCATACATAAATATATGTATACATACATGCATACATACATCAAACTTAGATGTATACAAACAAATCTTTGACCTGGGAATTTTTTGGTAATCTAATACTGTTGACTTCCCCCTCTGTCATTCTTCTGTTTTAGTGTCTTGCGCCTTGACCCATCGCAATAATAGACAGTGTCAATGAGAGTCTTCATATCTATTCAGTGTTTAAGGGAAACTTAACAGAAACTGTCTGCAGAAACTAATTCTGGATAAATATACAAGCACAGATTTTCCTTTGCCTTTGAACAAAATGAGAACAACTCAGCGTGGAAGCACTTTATTATGTGCTGACTAGATTGTTTAATCTGAAGTCTGAAATGCTCTTTTATACATGAAGACTCTGGAAATGGCTATTAACACTCAGTGTCTTTGGAAATCTCAAAGCCTGGTGTTTGTGGAGAGAGACCTGGAAGAGGTATGTTTTGTGGAGGGACTCAGGTTCCCCTGGTTTCCTGGAGGCATCAAGTAAGATCACCAAATGGATTTCTCTTCTGAGGCTCTGACTGAAGGGGCTTCGATTTTCAGTCTAAATTGAAACCATTTTTCTCTTCAGTGCAGCAGGCTTGTACCTTAATCTAACGGAGTGCCGATCCGTGTGATTTAGTGCCTGCCTTCTTGCTGTGTGTTTACCCCTCAGTGTGGCCAATGGTGACGATCTACTGACAAATGAGGCTGGTGCAGCTCATCAGTTCTCATGGGGGAGACCTTGCTATTGGCAGCGAGGCTAGCCTGGCCTCTACTCTTCCTTTGGATGGAATAGCTGCCTTTGAACATGAAAGGGAGTAACTCCTGCTTCATCCCAGGACTGTCATTAACAGGAGGAGCACAGACTGCTAATTCACAAGAGCAGTGTCACAGTGTTAGCTTACACACATGGTAGCTCTATGACATAGACAATGATGTAAAATCTCTCTGAACATAGTAATGTTTGATCTGATTACATGAGAGCACTGGGGACATTGGAACTGGATATTTCCCAACTGTCACTGCTTCACCATGAAGGAGGCACTTGTCTACCCTCACAGACCCACCTTGCCATTTCACAAAGAGCATCTCTCTTCTTTCTTTTTCCTTGTCTTTTGCTCTGACATGTTGCTCCACAACTGACATCTCAGAGAGTGCAGCTTCTCTGGGCACAGGGAGTTTGAAGACAGCCCTTTAGCCTGTATCAGTTACCTATTGCTGCCAGACAAGCCATCTGAGATCTAGTAACTTCATCCAGCCATGATCTTGTGGTTATGATTCTATGAGTCACTTGGGTAGCTCATGTGACTAGGGTGAGGAGGGGCAGGCTGGGGCACCTGGGAAGTCTTTACTGATGTATCTATGTTGGGGGAGGGGGCGCTTGTTTGTTCCCAGCTGCTTAGCCCCAAAATAACCACACAGAAACTGTATTAATTAAATCACTGCTTGGCCCGTTAGCTCTAGCTTCTTATTGGCTAACTCTTACATATTGATTTAACCCATCTCCATTAATCTGTGTATCGTCACGTGGCAGTGGCTTACCGGATAAAGTTCCCAGTGTCTATCTCTGGTGGCTCCATGGCTTCTCTCGACTCTGCCCTCCTCTCTCCTAGCATTCAGTTCTGTCTTCCCCGCCTACCTAAGCTCTGCCCTGCTATAGGTCCAAAGCAGTTTCTTTATTCATTACTGGTATTCAAGCATACAGAGGGAAATCCCACATCTTATCTAAGATTGTTGTCTAGGATCTTGTCATGCAGGGGGACACAGTCCCTAAGGGCATACATGGGTATTCAAGGCCCCTATGTTTAGAGTCGTGTGTCCAGCATTATTCCTACTGCATCTGAATTGAAACATATCAGAGTGCCAGTCAAGTTTTAAAACAAAGTAGGATACATTTTACCTCCCAATGAAGGTATAGAAATATCACCTTGCAAAATTTAACGTATCTGGGGACAGAAGGAATGACCAAGGTTCCTTGTAACAAATGTCTTTTACATTACTGAAGCCCACAGCAGCTTTCTCCACCATTTATGGAAGGAATATACTGCAGGGATGAGAGAGAGGAAGGAGAGCTGGAGGCCTTGAAAGGATCAATGCCCCAGGGGCAACAACCTTGCTCTTCCTGTCAGAGAGCCCCACCCTTTTTTTCCCTAATCTGATTTGAGTTGAGTTTCTGTCGTGCTCTCCCCAGGACAATGACTCAATATCTGCTGAGCCTTTCCCTGTCATCTACCTTTCACTGGAAGAGAAGAGCAAGGGTTGAGAATGGAGGTGTAAACAGCCTTCTCTCTCAGTCCCATCCTCAGCCAGCTGAGGACAGAGTGTTCACTGTGAGGATAAAAAGGACCCCAGCTCCCAGGGTGTAGTATCTTGTGAAAGATGAGCACTCAATGAGAGCACCAGAGGAGCGTGGGAGCCTGCCAGAAGCACATATGTGAGGCTTTACTTACTTTCTCAGGACAGTGATTGCACTTTGCATCCCAAGAAACCCCCTAAACATCTGTGCAGGATGAGAATGGAGAGCCGAGTTACTATTCTGAATTAAGTTCTTAAGATGATGGATGAATTGGACTTTCTGTCCCAAAGGGCTCTCAGCATATCAGTCAGAGCCCCTTGTTCTTCTGGGGTTAGCTTTTTAGACCAAAATAAGCTTAAAAGTGGTTGGTGGTTTTTTTTTTTTTTTTTGAAACTAGAGATTTGAAATCCTATGCTCCAGAAATGAAAAGCCAATGCTTTTTTTTTTCAGACCTAAGGTAGAGATGACGGCCATCTCTCCCCATCCCGCTACCTCTTCATCGGCAGCCTTCCTCTGCTTGATGCAGAATGTCATTATCCAATTATCTTAGCAAACCTCTTCGTAAGAGCTGGACCTTTTCAGTGTTCTGTAATTCAATTCTCTAACCACATTACCTTTCCAAAGCGTTTCGTTTGTCCAACTCATAAACAATAAATATTTCTAAGGATGACTTCCCAGACTTGACCTTGCAATGTTCTCTGGCTGCTGAAGACAGGAGGCCATTTGTCCTGGACTGGGGTCACCAGCAGCTCCTGTAGGCTGGAGTGGAGTTGGGACTGGGGTCACCCTTCAGGATGGCTGCTGGGAAACCCCTCCCTGGGGCCATTTCCTGAAGAAGGCAGAAGAAATGGTCACATTGTCTATTTCTCCGGAATGTTTTTCCTAACCTACTCCCTGGTGGTTCTGGAGGGATGGAAGATGGATGAGGAACAAATGCAGGGCTAAGGGTTTGCACTCTGGAGTCAAACAGATTGGTCTGGACCCAGCCCTGACTACTGGTCATCCCTACAACAGTGAACAAGTTATTTATCTCCTGGAATCTGATTTCCTCATCTGTAAAGTGGGTAGAATGGGACATTCTAGAGTAAAAGTAAATTAACTGAGGAAACAGCAGTGTGCTAAATATGCCATGCACGGTATATATTATTACACAGTGTTTAATTAACTGAAGTCTAATTGGTCTGCTGTCTTAGTCCTATAACAAAGTGTCCCAGGCTGGGTGGCTGATATGTAATAGAAGCTCCTTTCTCAGCATTCCAGAGACTAGAAGGGGACCCCAGGGCACAACACAGTTGGGGTCTGGAAAAGAGCCTCTTTCAGATTGCAGAATGAGGACTTTTAAGATCCTCACATGATGAGAGAGAGTGGCAGGGCCCTGTCATAGAACACCCACAGCTCATGATCTATCCACCTCCCTAAGGTCCTGCCTTACCTCTGTCATGCCTGGGTCACCATCCAAGCATGAGGTAGAGACAGGAATTAGACAGGGATTCACTCGATGCACCAGTATTTCACAGGGCAGAAGAAGTTCTTGAGGTTTTAAACAATCCACAAATCTTAAGTTGCTCTCTGCTTTTCTAGGTAAACGACAATGTGGCTTTCAGAAGTGATTTGTCATCGGTACTGAGAGACTGAGGACTGTGGTTCTGATGCTGTGTTGGGTTTTAACACATAGCAAAGTTCATCCATATTCTTTCCAAGACTAAGTACCAATTGTGAAAGGTCCAGTCATTTCCTACTTTAAATTAAAATATGGAAGGATGTTTGTATGATGTTAGGCATTAAAGTCACTTGATTATAGACACTTGTCTTGGTCACAGTGATGGGTTCACCTCTAAATTCTTAAGATGACTATTTCAGAGCGTATAAAACTTGATGCCCCTTTGAGGTAAGAATTTATAAAGTTTTTCAAGGGATCTAACTGTGGATTCTGGGATCTTCAGCTAACCTTTGAGACTTTCTCTTTAATGTTATAGCATAATGTTATAAGCTGAACTGAATCTGACATTACAATTTTTTCTTCTTTTATTGATTTTTATTGAGCTCTACATTTTTCTCTGTTCTGCTCCCTGCCTCTCCCCTCCCTTTCAGCCCTCTCTCAAGGTCCCCATGCTCCCAATTTACTCAGGAGATCTTGTCTTTTTCTACTTCCCATGTAGATTAGATCTATGTATCTCTCTCTTAGTGTCCTCATTTTTCTCAAGCTGAGTGGGCACATAGGTTAATCTACATGGGACAGTTCCAGTACACATCATGGTCCCAACATCATCATTACTATCACCTTATTCCAGTCAGAAAAATGGCTTATGGAGACAAATTACAACACCCCCATAATCTATAATCTCATGATGCAGCTACTTGTAAAAATTTACAGTATTTTATTTAGTGGACCACATTATTAGTCTGTGATATGGGAGTCCCCTCTGTGTGTTGTCATTACCATTAATTAATAAAGAAATTTCCTTGGCCTGTTGATAGGGCAGAACTTAGGTAGGCAGTGAAGTTAGAACTGAATGCCGGGAGGAAGGAGGGTAGAGTCAGAGTCAGGTGCCACTGGAGAAAGATGTGCTGAGACTTTGCTGGTAGGCCACAACCTCATGGTGATGCACAGATTAATAGAAATGGGTTAAACTAATATGTAAGAGTTAGTCAATAAGAAGTTAGAGCTAATGGGCCAAGCAGTGATTTAATTAAGACAGTTTCTGTGTGATTATTTCGGATGTAATGTAAGTTAGTTGGGCGGCCGGGACAAACAAGTGGCTCACTCCCCTTTCTCCTTCAAGTCTGAGCTCTCAAATATTCATCAAAAGTAGCACTTGCCCTTTATGTAAGAGCACTTAATTACTTATTTGACATATGTGTGCATGTGCCATGATGTGTGTGGAGGTCAAAGGTCACCCTGTAGACATCAGGTCTCTTCTTCTACCATATGGGTCCCAGGGATCAAACTCAGGCCATCTGGTTTAGCAGCAAGCACCTTCACCCTAAGCCATCTCTTCAGCCCTAAAGCATTTGTTCTTTTATGAAGCAATGGAGACAATAGGAAATATAGAAGTCATTATACTTTCATTTCTACCCAGTCTGCCAGGAAGCCCAAGACTAATTTGGAGCTCAATTCCAGAATCTTCTACAACATTGGATTTTTTTTTTCCGAGACAGGGTTTCTTTGTGTAACAGGCCTAGCTGTATTGGAACTAGCTCTGTAGACCAGGCTGGCCTTGAACTCACAGAGATCTGCCTGCCTCTGCTTTCCAAGTTCTGGAATTAAAGGCGTGTGCCACCACCACCTGGCAAGACTAAATTTCTAAAGCAATTATTCCCTTGTCTGTCTTTGCCACTGGTTCCCTCTCTCAGTAACTTGTGCTGTTTGAGATTGTCAAGTTGTGTGTGGTTTCAGATAAATTTTTCCAAATCAGTTGATGTAAAAGCAGAAGAGGCTACCAAAACATTACTCTTAGGATTTAAAGTCTTGTGCAGCTTTATCTTTAGATGCAAGGATGAGCTGACCCAATAAGTATCTCATGAAATTTCACACCACGCTGGTGTGACAGTTTACTCTGGTGCTGTGGTTGGTGGCATAATTTGGCCGGCATGCTTCATCTCTCCTAAAATAACCTTTAACTTCACAGTGCCCACCATAGGACGTGGGCAATTGTTTCAGTTTACCTCTAACTCCAGTCCTGGGTGCTCCATCCTGTGACCACAGAACTGAACCACGGCACTGCCACTATTCCCCACATTTAGCCTCTCAGAGAATGCCAGCAGCAGGCTGCCTGGCAATGTCTCCTGGGCAAGCACAGGACTGCCTGGTGCCTTCTTCTAACAATGACACCTTGTGGCCACAAGAGACTGTGATCATGGTGGTTCAAGCAGATCAAAAACTGTAGGAAGAGTGTGGACTACATGAAGTCTAAGAGGAAGATACCCACACTCAATTTACTGCTAGAAGTAAGGTATGGAATCAGTTATAAGGAGGAGAGCCGTGACACCCTCCCACTTGTGGAGTTTTACCCCAGTGTTGCTGTCAGCGTCAGGGATCGTGGGGGCAGAGAAGGTTGAGGAAAGAAATGTGGCTTTTTGTGACATAGTCTGTGGTCTAGAGACCTAGCTGAAGATCATTGGGAATGTTTGGGGAAGGGAGGGTATAAGATGCCCTGATGTTTCATATGGATTCTGGGGACTGACCGAAGGTTCACATCTTTTGTGCTGCAAACATTTTACTGACCAAGCTGTTCCTCCAGCCCCCTTCCCTGTGTTCTTTGTCTATCATTTATTCTTAAGCCAAAGAGACAGATCTAGAAGGCACTCCAGAGCCTCTCTTGTTCCCCTTCCTGTTCAGCAAATGGAGACACAGAAGTTCTCCGGGAGGAAACTATAATTTGGGATGATGGTTGTTTATCTACTTCATTTCCAACTCAGTAAAACCAGGAGAACCCAGTTCCTTCCCTGTCCTGCAGGGATTTTAATTTCCTTCCCTGGCCACACCATACTCCTGAATTGTCCAACCGAGGCAGAGAAAATGGTCCTGCCTTGTTCACTGTCTTTAAAGTCACACTGACATCAATCACACACCAGGCAGGAGACCTATTTCACACCCCCTCATTTGACATCATCTTCCTTCCATGACATCACAAAGCGCTTCAGAATGCATTGGCTTGGATCTAAACACAATGCTGGGAATATTCTCTTTAGCACATGTGGTTATCTCGGCCCACAGCTAGCTTCTTAAAGAAACATTTTCTGACAATTGCAACTTCTGGCATTAATTCCAGGCTCTATGACAACCATCCCCAGCCAGGATGGTCATTAACAAGGGATAGTAGCATGCATCTAGAGTAAAGGACACTCACAAAACTAAACGTATTTCCAAGTCTGCAGTTGATGGTTCATCGCATTCAGACCACTAGGGCTGAGTGTGGGGCACTGACTTTTCTGTATGCATGGCAAGAGGTTGGCTTGTACTACTTGTTAGTTGATGGACACATTCCTTATCCTTTCCTGGGCCAGATATGGTTATAGAGATTAGAATAATGGGTTCTGTTTAACAGACACTGCACTGCATATCAGATTGCATATCAACCTTTTCATGTTTAGTAACTTAATTCTTCCCATGATACCCAAGGAGGTATAATTATGTCCACTCTCATTTCCCAAGCAAGAACAAAGGGACAAAGATGATAACCAGCTTCCCCGGTGCCGGAGAACTGGAAAGCTGCAGACCAGGATCCTGAGTGGCAGTTCACAATGCAGAGCTGAGCTCTCACTCTAAACCTTACTGCTCTGATGATTACGGTAGCGATGGCGTTGGCCTTGGGTTGCTATGAGGGAGATGGAAATCCCATCCACAAAACACACAGCACTGTACTGCCTTTTAGCATGAGCTTGTTAAATATTCACTGCTGTGAGGCTAGACTCTGCAAACAATAACAGATTGTCGGTTACCCACTTCTAAACTCCTGGTTCAGGTGAAATAGCTTTGCTCACCACAGTGGTTTCTATCATCTTGGAAATGAATTCTGGAACAAAGCCAGACCTAATCCGTGTAATCCCCCTATCAAGGGGACTGGTATGAGCGAGAATAAGAGCTTATTATGAACTTATCACTAAGCGTGTTTCCTCAGTCTTTGGGCTCATGCTCACCCCCTTCTCCTACTTTGTCTGAGTCATGCTTGGCCCCCACTTCACATGGCCTGAGTGCTTAGAGTCTCATTTCATTTTGAGTACCCCCTGATTGCAGAGACTTCCCACAGCCCCATATAAGGTAATTTAGTCCATTCTTATTATGTAAACCAAATTACATGCAAATGATTTCACTTGAGGGCTGTTTAATTAGAAGATGTTTTTAGTCCCACTATTAGGTGATTCTCTTGATGGAGGAAGACCTCAAAAAATATGCCAGTCCCCTTGAAGAGCCCAGACACTAGGTCTAAAAGTGAGCTTCCTTTAGAAAGGAACTTGTTACTGGGATGGGTCCCTAAATTCCCCACAGGGGACTCTCTGAACAATGGAGCCCTAGAGTTGGTGGGGCCCTTGAAGACAGCCTGTAACTTCCTTAACTTGGCAGAAAAGGAAACAGTCCTGACTGACACTGGTCAGTTCCGAAGATCCTTCTGCCTCTGTCTCCTCCCCTCCCCAGCACCTGAGGTACAGATGCTGCTATGGTCAGTTTGTCTATGCATGCTGGGATCCAAACACAGGTCCTCATATTTACAAGGCAAATACTTTACCCACTGTGAAGTGAAGTCCTAGTTACTTATTGTCCTTAGTTACAATAAGAAAGTCCTTTCTTATTGCTGTGACTTTCATTTATTTGACAGAAGCAGCTTAAGGGAGCAGGGTTCACTTTGGCTCACAGTTCAGGGACACAGTCTGTTATGGTGGAAAAAGCATGGAATTGGAATTGGCTTATGATAGCGGCAGGTATAACATGAACTGCCACATTATGATGGCCAGCTGGCACTCATACAGCTGGGGTACAAACTGGGGCTGGGGCCAGATGTGGTGATGCACACCTGTAATCCTTACAATTTGGGAAGCTGGGCAGGATTGGTGCTTATCATTTCGGTGCTAGCTTCCTGGATTTTAGGAGGTAGTACTGGCCTATAACTGTCAAGATTGCTCTCCATCAGCTGGTTGGATCTTCCTCCTAAAGGTTTCACAGCCTCTCTCAGCATTAACCCTGCTGGGGACTAGGTATTTGCACATGAGTCCATGAGAGATAGCTCACATGCAAGTCACAGCAACATGTATGTTAAATGTTATTAGCAGATGCTGTAGCTAGGGACCACTATTGTTTTATCTATCTGCATTTGTGGCTTTCACATCTTCTGATAATTGCAACTGTCATCTGCATTTACTGTCTGCACTAACATTTCAACGGCATCATCTTCACATAAAGTGGCATGTCTTTAGTAGGAGGCATCCTTCCTCTGTGGTGCAGCTTGTTGACCCAGTGGTGGATTTATGACTCAAGTTGAGCTACTAACTTGATGCCTTGGGATTTTTGGTGCTGAGGCCAGGAAGAAAGCATCTTTGGTCATAAACTAATAAAATTTGAATGTTGTGGGCTGACTTACACTCTCACATGCAGAAAGTTTTTCTGAGGGAAAGAGAAAAGATGAGATTCACTGGAGAATCAGAAGGGAATCGGGCTGATATGACTGCCTGAGGACCTGCTTCAGGTTCCTTAGGTCCTGATGCGACCCTGGTTATTCATGTACTTCACTCTCCTTGGATTCCCTTGAACCAACTAATCCTTTTCATATTTGATTAATTTAAGGTCACAGGGATTGAAGGAATAAAATGCATTCTGCCATGTGAACAGAGAGCATTTGAAGGCTTTTTCACAGGTGTCTTTGGATCACAGTTCTTTATCTCAAATTGTTTTTCTCACTATTAAGTCCCAAGGAAATCTGTATTATCCAAGGGAAGTATCAGTGACGGACACTGTAACCAGTGTCTAGATAGAATATCTGACAGACTTTTTGTGAAATATGAATTTTGAATGACTATCCTACTTTGTCTTGGCAAAATTTAGCAGTCACTTTCTTTTTGTCCTGTTTGTCCAATTTGGACAATATACTGTTAGCAGTCAAGGCAAGAACAGTTTTTTGTCCAAAGTGGCTAACTTTGCCACAATAAAAGCAAAATCCATATGGAGGTTCTTTGATGCCCATCATCCTGTTTTGAAGTGAATAGTGCTGCCAGGAGCACACATGTCTTACTGTCATGAAAAGCCTTATGCTATTAAAACAGCTTAAATACTATATTCTGTAAATATCTGAAGTGTTTGAAGATAATCTGTCAGTCTAAAATATTTCTGTTTGACCTTGAAAATATATCTAACATAACTAAAAGTTTGATTGTTGTAGATGACTAACTACTATCTGTCTTTCTTTATCATAAATAGCTTTCAAGGACTAAAACTTTGCATTATATTTTTAATGATCTGTATAGGTAGAACACCTTAAATAAGAGTAGAAACATACATACAGTAAACAAAAATAACCTTATATTTGCATCAATATGCAAAAATCAATACCAATGTTAAATATTTGAGACTACTGGTTGTTGAAAAGTAGACTCAACAATTTACCTCTTTACCTCATCATTTCAGTATTATATCCCCCCTTTTCCTCTTCAGAACAAGATCCCTGAATCTGATTTTCTTTGTTCAGCTTTTTTGTTCTCACCATAAGCTGACCATGGTTACATCTTATAACCTACTCCCCTAAATGATGGAAAACACACACACACACACACACACACACACACACACACACACACACACACACATATGACCAAAATCACCAACCCCCACCTCTTGGGAATGTGGGCATAGTGTTCTCTAGACTGCTTCCTTGTCTGGGGAGATGGCATCTTTAGGGGACCCTGAGATAATTGGGATAAGGTTCAAGTCTTTCTTTAAAGACTTTATTATTTTTAAACTATTTTTTGTGACTGTCTATATCCATTTTCTTTTTTTTTTCTTTAGCATTTAAACACATTTTTAAGTATCTTGTACCTATTTAGAGATTTTGTTGGCTTGGACCTGGCTTTACTAAGTGTCCACAACATTCTTGATCATGTGAGACAAATCTTAAACTTCTGTCAGTTCCTGCATGGCTCAGCTTAGCATATGGTGCTGGTGTGTGGCACTGGCAGCTGTCTCTAGTCCCTAGGCAACAGCTGGAAGTAGTGTCCCTGTATGTCACTGAGCACCAGCCTGCCTGAGAGACTGCAGGACTAGGAATCCACATCCAGCACCCTATCTGGAACTTTTCTTAGCTTTCTCAGACCCAATGCTTGGATATTTGAGCTCCACATTGGACTCCATTTGTAATAAGTCTTTCTCTGTCTCACCAGTCAGCTCTTAAATAACGACACAGAGACTTCTTATTAATTATGAAAGCTCAGCCTATAGCTTAGATTTGTTCTTAACTAGCTCTGATAACTTAAATTAACCCACTTCTGTTGATGGCTTTACCTCTTATTGATCTTTTGTTTTGTTTATTTTTATTGAGCTACCCATTTTCTTCGCTCCCCTACCTCTTGTCAATCTTGCACCTCCTACACCCAGATTCCTCCTCCTCTTCCTTTCTCTCCCTGGATGTCCTGCCCATCCTCCCACCTAGCTATTGACTGTTCAGAACTTTATTATACCAATCACAACAACACATTTTCACACAGTATACACATTATCCCACAAAAGGACAGGCTGCTCCTTGAATTTTAGCATGAGACTGACTACACAAGCTTACATTCATGCCCAGGTTTTGCACCTGAATAAGATTAGTGAGTGCTTGGAAAATTGCTACATCTTATTTCTCTACCAAACAAAGATAGATTTTGAGTTCAAACTCTATACCTGATTTCTTTTTCCCAGATGATCACTGCCAACTTAACCAGGAGAAAGAAGCTACAAGCTGAGCTGTCTGAAAATGATGTATTATAGATTGTTGTTTTTACCCGAAGTCACTTCAATATGATGTTTCCACAGAATTTCTCTTTTATTATGCTGACAGAGTAGAACCTTGTTCATCGTATAGTCCCCAACCCCTCATGAGAGTGCTGAAGAACCTAGGACAGTGAGGGAAAAGCCCCCAGATTGGTTCGTTTGTTGACTTCCTTAATTTTTTTGAGTCTCCTGTTTCCTAGAGTCTCCATAACTTTTCACTTCCATACCAGATCAAGTGCAAATGTTCCTGGAGCTACCTCAAGGCCATTCTGGCACCTGAAGTCTCATCAACTGCATGAAGGAACTGTTTGATGGACACTGATGCTCATGGATCATGTCCTGTATTCATGTTGCAGTCTAGGGAAACATTCTATCTCTTCACAAGTCTCCTCTCATTCTCTCAAAGTTCTTATTGTTCTTTAACCAATTTAGGCTTTTTACCTAGGTTAAGAGCAGCTAACTTTAAACATCTTATATTTTCTCCTCATGGGGTAAGAGTGGAAACCTTCTAGGAAAACCCAGAAAAGGAATTGATGACTGGCTGAAATAATATGAACCAGAGTAGGCTGAAGAATATAAGGAACCCCACCACAGCAACTTGTGTTAAATAGCTCTCCTAATCACATGTGTTTAGGAAAGAATGTGTGAGAGGCATCATTGCTTCCAACTCAGGTGTGTGTGTGTGTGTGTGTGTGTGTGTGTGTGTGAGAGAGAGAGAGAGAGAGAGAGAGAGAGAGAGAGAGAGAGAGAGATCAGCTGAATGTTCATATTGGTTCTGGAATACTGCAAAATTTTTTGTGTATCAGTTTGATGTTTGAAATTTTTGTTGCTGAGGTTACTCAAAGCAGGTCTTGAACAGTCTTTGGGGTGTGGTAATGGATATCAATTCGGTGACACCATACTTAATGGTTACAGATTTAACCTATTCTCTCTGCCTTTTAAAAGAAGAGGTGAGTGTCAGCCCTGATCAGCCCTCTTAGCACTGGACTAATCCTAGATGGAAAATAAGTCAAGAAAATGCCAGATATATTGGAACAGAAAGAGTAAAACGACTTTTTATAAGTACTTCATAGTTATCTTTGTAGAAAACTCAAAGACATTTAAACATAAAATTATTACTGATAATTTACCTGAACCAGTGAGTTTATCCATGCCACTAAGAGAAGGCTCTTCTAATAACAAACAACTTAGATATTGAAATTTTAAAATAACATCATTTGCAAAATTATTAAATCCATGAAATATCCATGTAAATTGAAAAAAGGAATATGCCTAAGGGCTGGTTGCCAACAGCCACAAACTACAAAAAAAGGGACTAAAAATGGAGCTGTGCAAGCATGTTCATATTTCTGACGCCGTTAAGTCATTAGCTGTTAATATGCGACCTTGGTCAGACTAATTGATTATCATCATCATCTTCATCATCATCATCATCATCATCATCATCATCATCATCATCACCATCATCATAATCATCATCATTTATGCCCTGAAAATGTTTAAGCAAGCATGGGTAGCTCATTTATGATGGTTCTTCAGTTGTTCCTATTCTGGTCAGTCCTAGTTCCTTGTGTTATTGTCATACCCAAGGTTCCACAGTCTTCCTTTATGCTGTCTATCCTGCTTATTATGGGCCTTTCTCCTTGCCTTATCCAATGCACTCCTCCAAGCTGTGCTATCTTTGGGTATCTGCCATCATTCATTCTCATAACATGGACAAAATATCTCAAGCGCCATTGCGTATCCTGTAGTTTAGTCCCTTCTGTAGATGGAGATGTTTCTTAATGTCACCTTAGTACAGCCTATCTCTTTGTGTGCTGCCTAGACTCCTCCTGAGACATGCCATCTCAAGCACATTCAACCGCACCTGGACAATCAATTTTATTAAACACAATCAGGTAAACAGCAGAGTTAATTTTTCTGGTTCTAAAGTTATGTGGCAACTCAAAGACTTAGATAAAGCAAATTTCAGAAAGAGCAAAGACATAAGAGTCACACTGTGTGGGGAAGGGAGAGAGAGAGAGAGAGATAAAGAGAGACATTGGATATGTGAAATTATCCACTAAAAGGTAAAGCAAATAGGGTGTATATATCCATACAGTAAAAACAACTAATCACTATTAATTAAAGACAAAAAGACCAAACAACTTAAATATTCAACTGCATGGACATTTTCTTTGAATTTTTTTTATTGTAAGGAAAATATTTAATTGAGGGGGCTCACTTACAGTTTCAGAGGTTCAGTCTATTATCACCATGGTAGGGAACATGGCAGCATGCAGGCAGACATGGTGCTGGGGAAGTCCACTGAGGCACTTGGTGGTATCCTGAGCATATGAAACCTCAAAGCCCGCCCCCACAGTGACACACTTCCTCCAACAAAGCCATATCCACTTCAACAAAGTCATACTTCCTGATAGTGCCACTCCCTATGAGATGATGGGGGCCAATTATATTCAAACTATTATAATCTGCTTCCTGGTCCCCATAAACTTGCAACAATATCATAGTGCAAAATGCATTTAGTTGAACTTCAAAAGTCCACATAGTCTGTCATAACATCAATAATGTTTTAAAGCCCAAAGTTCAAAGTCTCTTCTGAGATTCATGTAATCTCTTAACTGTAATCATCTGTAAAAAATCAAAATAAAAAAGCTGATCACATACTTTCAACATAT
Source organism: Ondatra zibethicus (assembly GCA_004026605.1). NCBI lineage: Eukaryota > Metazoa > Chordata > Mammalia > Rodentia > Cricetidae > Ondatra > Ondatra zibethicus. The sequence goes on from PVIU01004035.1 coordinate 34,614, forward strand.
AATGACACATGATGTACATTACCATTCCCAAAGTGAGGAAAGGGAGCATAGTGAGGAAATAGGAACCAAAGCAAGACTGGAAACCAGCTGGTCAAACTACAAACTCTATATCTCTTCAGAAAATTTAAGAAATGATATTTTGTGTATGAGTGCCTGCATGTATGTCTCTACAGCATGTGCATGCCTAATGCCCTCAAAGGTCAGAAGAGGGCTTCAGACTTTCTGAAACTGGAGCTACAGTGTGTTGTGAGCCTCCACAGGTCCCCTTCAAGAGGTGCTCTTAAACATGGAGGCGTCTATCCACCCCCAACATAGAGATTTCTTAAAAGTACATGTCTAAGTGAAAAAGATCCAGATAAACGACTCCATCACACATACATCCATTCATATGAATATTGAAAAAAAGGCACACATAGAACAATAGAAAGATCAGTAGTCATATGAGGGCTGGCAGAAGAAATTGACCATAAATGGACATGAGGGGTTTCTTGGGAGACACAATGGGATGGTCTTGATTGTACTCTATGCAACTCTGGACAGTTATCAAGGCTTTATAATTGAAGTTGTAAATTTTGTTTTAAGTAACACACTTTGATAAAGCTATTTCTTTTTTGGATTACTGATGTTATATAAGTCATGTCTGGCTTGGGTATCTTCATATAGTGATACTATTTGATCTTATCCCAGTTCTTAGGAGACCATCTATGAGCCTAAACTTTCCAGGATGTGGAGAGAAAATTATTCAGGAGGATAAGATACTGAGTTGGTTAGGGGATATAGGAAATGTAAGAAGATAGAGATGCATTTAGGAATTTTCTCATATTTTAAGTTATAAAAATCCATTGACAAGTGCACACTAAAGAATATGTTAAGTATTTTGCATATCCCCAATGGGTGATCAGGTTACTTCATTATCACTAATTTGGAACATTCAACCATTCAAGACCTTTTTCTGTTACAATTTTGACAAGATATTTATAAGTTTATTTTGCTTTGTTTCAGAAATCATTCATGGATGTGATATTTAGCAGTGTAGTTCTCCATGTTGATTTTATGATTTATGGCTTTTATGATTCCTGACTCCCTCCTAGAGTTAAACAAGATCTGTTGAGGACAGAATAACCTTGATTCTTCTTCGGACACCAGGTTTTGGCTATTTTTGTCTGATATAGCATAGGGTGTGTGTCTCAACAACTACTCCCTCCTTACTTATTTAGCTTTTTCCACTTGTTTTATGAGTTCATATATTTTATCAAAAAAATTTCATTCTTCTTTCATGCTAAACACTGAGACTGGACTACAGTGTAAGCAAATTACTTCATGGAAATCACAACATAAGAGAGAAAACAGGCCTCAAACATGTATTTGCACAATGGAATGGAATGTAACAGGAATGACAAAAGGAAGCAAGTGCCTTGCTGCTGCAGGAAGGTTTACAGCTAGTAACTACCCGCCTACTGGGGCGTGGCCTCATGGACTATTTACCCGGATGCACACATCCAGTCCCTTCTCTCGTCCCCCTGGTTCCCGCTTGGCTAGTTCGGATTGTTTTGGATCTCATCTCCATCTGCCATTCAAGCAGAGAATCCTGGTTTTGTAAGTTTTCCCCCTAAATAAATAACTGTCTATCTCTCAGTTCTGAGCCAGTGTGAGAGTTCTTTTAAGCGCCCAATAAAAAAAAATAAAAAAAGCAAGAAACTGGGGCAAGTCTGAAGGTGCCATGAAAATCATGGATGGGACATTCTAGTTGAAATGTGGAATACAATAGATTTTCAGAATGAGTTCACATTTACCTTTTAGATTTTTAACTGGTAACCATGTGAGAAAATGATTGGGGAACAGGAATGGAAGCAGAAGAACATTCCTTGGAAAATGTACTCTACAAACCAAACCTTAGGATTTCTCTCATTCCTCCAAGTAAAAGTTCATTTGCTAAAATATGTGTCTGGACTCCCTTGCAGCTAAGGATGGCACAGAGTCTTATATATAAATATGACCAATGAGATATAAATTGAAACCTGCTTAGGATTTTTGGTCAAGTTTTATTTCTCCTGAAGTACATGTACTCATTCTTTCTTTATGTCTATCTTCTTTCTATATGGAACACAAACCCAGAACTGCAGGTAGGGTAACTATCAGACATCTTTGAGTAAGGGAAGGGCTAAGACACCATTGATTGTGCAGGTGTGGCATCTCCTTATCTCTAGATTCCTTATTTATTGAGAGAGGTCTCTGTTGAGTCATGTAGTTGGATTTCTGGACAGTAACCATATACAAGTCAAGTGAAAATAGATTTAATAAAATGTTAGTATGAAATAGGATGGGACAGCTGAGGAGAGGCAAAGAGATTTGGGAGCCTTTTAGAATACAAGATTCAAACTTTCACAAAACGATCTTTGTTTTATTTCTGCTCTCATGGAAATTGCTAGAAGGCTAGCACAGTGCCTGAACATTTTACTGACCCTCATTATTCCTTTCATTTAGTCCTCAAACATCAGTGTTTGCCTTGCATCCATTTTTGTTCCTAGCTTCCAATCTCTTCTCTTAAATGTCTCCAATAAGGGTATTTAAATGTCTCCATACTAGACAAAAATCTAAATATTTTAATAGTGAACACATATTTGGAGCAGACTCCTTTGAGACATTTCTATGTTCCTCATATGGTAAATGAGTAACTTTAGACAACTCTCTTCGTTATTTAGGTACTGGCTTTTTGTCTGTCATTTAAGGGTGCTGAACTTGTGAATTATATGAACTGAGTGAGATAATGAAAAAGTTTCCCTGATACGATGATGGGCATCCTAAGTTGCTCACACCAGGTTCTCTGGAGATGGGATTCCATTGTTAATATTTTTAAAGTTTCCAGGCAATTCCCCTGTGCTGCTGAAGTTGGAACTCACTGGCGACGACAGATTTGCTTGATGACTGACACTAGGTTTATATCTATGTCTATATTCTCAGAATATTCAAAAACAAAACCTAAAAATTCTGTTGACTGGACAAAAGCTGTCAGACTGCCCTGTATCCCTCGGTTTCAATGGCCATGGGGATTTCTTCCCCTCATCTTTTCCTTTCTTTATGTTGAGATCCATTATGCCAGCTCTCATGAAGAAAATCATCTTCTGCTATTTTTTTTATAGGATTATTGTTAGAGAACTCTCAAAGCAGAGAATGAGAGAACTGTGTGCCCCAGTGAGTTGACGGAGCCTTTGAAGATTGTGGCTGGTGTTTTTAGGAGCCATTTTGGCATTTATTTTAGCTTCTTTGCCTGACTAGAGCCTGTAGAGAACCCCTACAGTTCTTCCCACAATTACAAGGCCTCTTGGGGACTTCCCTCTTTTAAAGTCAAAACCCAAGAGGCTCCCCACACAGCAGAGAACCGACAGTGGCATCTGGTGACTGCAGATCTGCCCTTTGGGGCTCCCATTTGGCCTCTCTGTCGGTCGTCATGTTCCTACTGCAAATATTTTCTTAACTGCGGGCCCAGAGACTGACCTTTCCCATATCACAGGTCATCTTCATCAGAGAGATGACCCTGGGGATTTGAGTGTTTGAAGTTGGTAGAAATGAGAATGGAGGGATGTCTGCTTCTTTGCCTTATGTCAGGTCCTCTGGTTTGTTAGAAATGCTTCTTCTCTGCTAATGGTGCTTGGCCTTTCTGTGGGACCTTTCCTGGAAGTGCTCCACTTGCTTGTGGAAGCACAGCTCATGAAGACTCATGTGTGTAACCTTGGACTTACAGGTTGCACAGATGCAGATGGTGTCCAACAGTCTGAATTCTTAAGCCAGGCCCTGGGTGGTTCTAAGGGAGAAAGTTCTACAGCTGAGAATTTGTGTCCCACCTACTGTGTCTGACTCAGCACTCACCCATGGTTGGTGTATAACAAAAAAACTGTCTTGACTGAGCTATGTTTGCAACTCTGGAAGAAGTTATGGTCCAGTTTCCTCTTGGGGGCCTCTTGTCTGGAAATTACCGGGCTGAAGTCAAGCCCAGGGACTGTCACAACCTAATGATACCAAGAAAAAATTTCCTTTTGGAGGGGGATTTTCTAAACACAGACCAAGGACACAGGGTGCATTGAATTATGGCCAAGGTCTAGCTTGGCCTTTTTTTTTTTCTGAAATGGTTGGATCTCCCCTTGTAATTTCTGCCATAATTTAAGCAATGAGTTGTCGCGAAGGTCTCGTTCCATCTCCATTTTCTGTGCTGAAGTTGAACTCAAATGACTGCAAATAAAAACAGCCTCAGTGACCTTGAGAAGGGAAAGGGGAAATGTTTGTCCTGCAGTTGCTGGCCATGGTCAGTCTCAGTTTGTAGTCAAGGCAAAGCTCTAGTTCTGGGCCCGTTGGCTTGATCAATATGAGGTTAGGAGTGCAGAGTGCAATCCAGGCTGCTGCTGTGCCTCCTCCAGCTACATGTCCACTCCCCAGGGGTCAGGAGGCAGGGGCACATGGCCAAGTGCTGCCTTACTTTTTGGCTAGCTTGGAATCTTGTCCTCTTCTGTCCATATAGGCTGCACACCTGGTTCTGTTAATCTTAACAATCAACTTGAAGGTAAGGACCACGCCAGTTACTCTGCTAGGATTTTTACACGTTCTATGCAAGTATTGAAATGTTTAAAGGTTTCCATAAATATGTGCAACTAGAATCACCAAGGAGATAAATCTCCGGATGTGTCACTGAGAGATTATCTACATTAGGCTAATTGTGGCGGGAAGACTCGCCCTAAATGTGAGCAGTGCCCTTTTCTGGGCTGGGCTCCTGGGTGGAATGAAAATAAAGCAAGCTGAGTGAAATCAGTCACAGACTCTGACCGTGGGACAAAGCACTTCCTGTTCTCACCACCAGACTTCCTGTAAGCTGAAACAAGCCTCCTTTATGTTGCTTCCATCAGCAATTTTGTCCTAGCTTTGAGATAAGTACTAATGTAGGCCCTTGAAGCGTAATCGCTGGATTTTCCAGTTTGCGTAGATGGTACCCCTACCTCAGGTTTCCTGCACTTCTTCACCATCCATTTCTTCACCTGGTGTTATGCACCCAGGGTTCACCCACATGGTTGCATGCATGTGTATCTCATTGTTTTCACTTATAAAAGTATGGTATTAGAGGGATGCACTGGATGATAGTGTTTTCCATTCATCAATGGAAGCGATGTAGATTCTTTTTTGTGAAATGTTTGTCTTGAATATTTGTTGGTTTTTTGTATGTCAATTTCCCTTTCATTTGTGAGCAGGATTTTCTTTTACATGAATGTATATGCATGTTTATGTGTATACATAGTTTTGTTTATGCATATGCATATGTTTAAGTGACACATAGTAGTTGCACATATTCATGGAGTCTTTAAAATATTCCAATACTTGCAGCAAACACTGATATTAGAGCATCTTGCACATCCCTTGCCTCAGACATTGATCATCTCTTTCTGTGTAGAATACTCACAACACTCTCTAGTAACGTTTTTGAAATACACTTCCTGTTGTTGTCTAGGGTTCCCATAAGGTTTTATAGACATTAGAGGTTTTGTTCAGCCCACCACAGCCTCCTGCACGTTTGACAACTTCTCCCCACTATGCGTTCTTCATAGCTCTCCCAAGCTCTGATGAATCAATTTTTGTTTCCTGCTTCTGGGAGCTCAGTGTTTTAAGTGATATGGCAGTATCTGTCTTTCTGTTCTTGACTTGTTTAACTCAACCGCATGTTGGCCTTCAGGCTTATTCACATTTCTGAACACGCCAGGATTTCATGCTTTTCATGTCTGAAGAACACTCCATTGTGTATGGACAGAACATTTATAAATCCACTCCTCTAGTGATGGCATGTGGTTGATTCTATGTCTTGAGTGTTCTCAGCTGTGGAGTACAGAGCTCTAAGGAAGCATCTAGAATATAGTGCTTTCTTTGAAGGGAATTCTTTTGCAGTTTGCCTTTCCCATTAAGCTAAGTTGTAAGTGGAGACTGTGCTTTTGTTTCCTGGCTACCCAGACCTGAATAATTACACAGAAACTATATTAATTACAACACTGGCCAATGGCTCAGGCATATTCCTAGTTAGCTTTTACAACTTAACCCATTTCTATTAACCCTTCAATACATTAATTGCATGCTTTTCTCTGATAAATATAAATTCCCATGTATCCTGGTCCCACCAGACTCTGAGAACCCAAGTACACAGGTCAGCAGGAGCAGGTGAGTGGTGCATTACACAGATCCCCTCTGCCCACTCACAGGCTCTTTGGTCCTTCATGTAGGAGAAGCAGTATTTCCAACCATGAGAACTATGGATGTTAAGTTCTGGTGGTTTCCATCCTCCATAGCTTCTGGGAAATAAACCAGGTATGGGAACTGGTTACCCCGTTTCCAATCTATTATTGTTTCCTGTTTCTTCTATAACTTTATAGCAGATTGGATTGCTAGATGTGGAATTAGGAACTCTCTGCTTTCTGGGGACAAAAAAAAAATAAAAAATGAAAGTGTGGCTGCAATCTGGCTTGGTAAATTTGGGACCAAAGCTCAACTATTGCACACACACACACACACACACACACACACACACACACACACACACACACACACACTGCAGTGTGGTGCCAGTCACTTCCTTCTGGGCATTCATTTTCCTCCCTTTAATATGTGAAATTTTCATAAAGAGTAATTTTGATAGTTGCAACAAGGTGAATGATCCAGATACAGAGGAGACACAAGTAGCTGATACTGCCCTCAGGGAGCCAGATCAGCTGGACATGCTGCCCTGTATACCTGCTGTTTCCTCTCCACTGGTTCTATGGACCCGGCATTGACATTCTCTTCTGGCCTCTACAAGTATCGCTTGCACAGAGGGATGGAGGTGGGTGGGAATGATTTTGCTGAAGGTGGGTAGAGAATTCTTTATTTCCAGCTGAAACTTCTGTAAATGGGCTGAGGTGATGATTCATTGGATGAAGTGCATGTGCAGTCTTGAGGACCTGAGTCCTCAGCACCCAGATTCCTGACATGTAACTGCAATCCCAACATAGGCAGGTGGGGACAGGCAGGTCCCAGGGCCTTGCTGGCCAGCCAGTCTATCCAAACTGGTAAAATCCAGATTCAAAAAAGAGACTCTGTCTCAATAAGGTGGTGGAAAATGTCGGAGGAAGATACCCAAAATTGACCTTTGGCCTCTCTACATGCACACATACAGACAAGTGAACACAAGAGAAGCCTGTGTGCACACGTATACATTTACCTATACATCTACACACATATCCTCGGGGAGAGAGAGAGAGAGAGAGACAAACACACTGCACACACTCAGGTATATATGTATACACACACACACACACACACACACACACACACACACACACACACACACACACACACATATAGAGAGAACACCTTTATGTCTTTGGTGAGCGAAAGGCCCATGTCCTAACTACTGTTACTGCATCTTGTAAACGAAGCCTGATAGGTGTCAGAACACAGGCTCCTACTCTGCGCTATTTTTGTTTTGTATCTTTGAATAAGTCATTAGCTCTTTGAAATTTAATTTTCCTGTCTGTAAAACAAATAAATGATACACATTCTACCCACTGTTCAGGGAATGCAGAAGCAGCAATATAGCATACTAGCATGACACACTATTATTATGTTTGCCTAACATTCTGTGTAATTTAGTTTAGCATCTCATATTGTTCAGGAATGGCCACCATGCTTCTGCTCTGCCTTTTGAAAATGGACAGAGGACATGAAGGTGAGTTTGAAATTGTGAAGTGTCTAGTGCCTTGGTGCTGGGCTAGCCCACCCATCTGAGAACTGGAGGTGTAACTTCTGCAGCTGAGTGCTGTGCTTGCATCCTAGGCTGTTTCTGACTCATTCTCCTGGAGGCTTACTTCAGGGCTGTGGGTGGCTTAGAAATTTGTTTTAGAAACAAGGTTTATGTGTCGGTTGCACTTCCTCTGTGGTTCTCTCATTGTCTATTTCTGACAATATTTGCCCAAGACCAGATATCTGATTCAGAGAACATCTGTTCGTACCATTCATTCCCCACCTGAGCCAACAACGTTCTTCGTTCTTCCGACTAGTTGTGAAAAGCTGCTTTGCTCAGCGATATTAGCCACACAGGCAGCGAGGGAAAGGGAAGAGGCTTCCGGGGACAGGATTGGGGCTCACATGCAAACTCGCTGGAGCAGTCAGCTTCTGAGGATGGTTGCCTTGGGCACCGAAGAGTGTTGGGCCAAATTTCTCAAATGAGTGCTTAGTCTTTCAAGCACAAAGGCTTGAAATGATGGAGCTGTTTGGGTTGGAGATCTCTCTCAGCTATGGCATGTTTCCTGGGCCCGGGTTCAAGTGCAGATAGAGTATGGGGCGTCTCTTGCCTGCAGGCTTTGTTTTGGGCCTTCAGAAGGGGTATGATGCATGTGTTGTTATTTGTTTTTGTGAATGTGTGCGGGTGTGTGTGTATGAAATTAATAGTAGAGGGGTATGTGTTGGCAAAAGAAATGGCTGGAGGGACGGCGGACTTCCGGCTCTGAAAGTTCTCCAGCTCTCTCTTATTATCCTGTGTGCTGTCCTCTCTGGGACTTTTCTATGCAAATGGACTCTCAGTGTGAGACTGGAGAAATGGCCTAGTAGATACGAACTCACATCTTTCAGTTTGAGGCTGAAAGGAAAAAGAGACAAGTCTTGTTCCCAGCTGTAGAGACCTTGCGTAGGGCCCAGCGCTTCTTCTATGCCTACCTTGGAGGTGTGAGCGACAGAGACCTTACTAGACATGGGCCCAGGGAAGCTGGTCAGCGCCTTTGCGGTGTGCCACCACAGCCGCTATTGTTCATGGAGGCTGCAGAGGCCTCGAGGGACCTGGCATTTCCAGATATTTGTTTGCAAATGTATTTGGGATCCAGCAACTTGAAACAATATCCACTGGTTCTGAGATCCTTGCAAATGATTAATAATTTTCTGCTAAACTGACTGAGCTACTAAGTGTCACCATATGTAATTGTGCGATGTTTCCATCTATCAACTTCCTTGTGTCCATTTGTTTCTGCCTCTGGCACTCCAGGACTTGCTTACTTTCTTTTCTCTAAAGATTTGCATTTTCTGGACATTCTGTGTAACTGGGACCTTGCATTAGTAGGTATTTTGAGTCTTATTTCTTTCATTTTATGTTTTCAGAACTTATACACACCCTATCGTGTATCAATATTATATTCCTTGTCACTATTGAATTACATCCCATTTTATTGCTTTGTTTATCCCCTCAAAAATTGATGGATATCTGAGTTTTCCAGTTTGGGGCTATTAATATTGAGTGAACTATTTGTCTGCAAGTCTTTATAAGAGCATATGTTTGTATTTTCGGTAAATACTCCTGAGACATCTTAATTCCCCGATATTTTCATTTCAGGAACTCTTTTTTAAAATTCCATTTACTGGTTAAATGTATGTATGCATGTACGTACATATGTACATATGTATGTATGTATGTATTCTATTATGGGTTTGAGCTGGTTTACTGGTTTTTCAAAAAGAAAAAAACACACTAAAAAACCCTAAAATCTTCTTATTTAATTTCTGAGCTAATATTCAGATTTGCTGTAGGATTTAGCAAATGAGTGTATTCATCTTGGTGTCTGCCTCATGTTCCTCTTTAGCTCCTGTCCCTGATGGCAGCTTCTGTGCGGGGAATGAAGACAGATTAGTGTGTGTGCAATGAGAAGCTTAGCAAAGGAGAAAGCTCAGCTCTGTATTAATCTCAAGCTTCCCAATTCCATCTCCACTCCCCTCCATCCAAAGCCCCCACCCTGGGCTTTGCTACCATGCTTTACCTGTTGGTTAAGCCTCCTGGTCATTTCTATTGGAAGGCTGTTGACTATGGTTCTGGAGGTCACCCAGGAGGGCTCTTAGACTGAACCAAGTTTTAGGAGCATTAATTGCCTGGCTATGGCAGGAGCATCTCTTCTGGGTATACAGATTGTCACTCGGAAGCAAGAACATCCTCCTGCTTTGACCGGCCATCTTTCACTTACTGGCTTGATAGCAATGCAATCCTAATATCTAAGATTATTTTCTATTTGGTAAACAAACCAACAAAATTCCCATATAATAACAACAGCAACAGCCCCATATTTACCCATAAGGGAGGGATAATCACAGAAACCCCATCTGTGTCTGGCATTCTTTGGTTGGTTTTTGGCTTTAAAGATACCTGTTTTGTTTTCTGTTTCTCAAGGACTTGCAGTCAGTCCATTTGGGGGGGCAGAGCATCTCTGGAATAAGTTAGCGCGGAGCTGGCAAATGCTGGGAGAATATCTGAATGAGTCAGGAGCGCTCAAGTGAACATTTGCTCAAGCTTTCCTGATGCTGTGGTGAGTTCACTTTCTCAGCTGAACATCCTTGCTGTCTTTTTATAGGTTCCGCTCCTTCGCCTCAAGAGAGGCCTAATGGGGAAGGGTAGCCACGGGAGCAGTTCTTGGAGCAGCCTTGATCCAAATCTTCTCCCTGTCCCACTAAAGCCATCCCCAGCTATGATGTCTTCGCCTTCGCTACCCTGTGAGGACAATACTCTTTCAGAACTTTTGCTAAATGTCAACTTTAGCCTTGCCAAATGAACTCACCTCCGTGACCATTTTGTTCAACTTTCCTTATTGTTTTCTGAAGATTGCTTATTCATAATTACAAATGGTGTTTTTATTCCTGAAATGGGGGAGCAGAGACATGCTCAAAGGGAACATTTGTGTGAATTTAATTCCACCCCAGAGCTTTCCCATTAGCCCTGAGATCCAGGAAGAGATGGATTCCGCCTATTGTGTGCAGACTCCCAGAAGGAGGAAACTTTAACCTTGATCTTCCTACTGGTTCTTTCACTCAGTTTCCCTTTAACCTCTGGTAGTAGAGCCCTGGTTTACTATGGTGAACACTGCTCTGTGACCTTAGGCCTACGTGGCTTACATGGCATTGATTCTGTCTCAAATTCTGTAGCTAAGGATACGATGCAGTCCTGACCTATGAAACCCTACTCTCCATGGTGATGATATTTGGATTTGTGGCTTTTAGGAGGTCATGAAATCCATAAGGGGAGTCCACATGATCAGAGCAGCACTGCTATATGCAAAAGAGCTTGCAGGGTTTGTGTAGCAAGCCCCTTTATCTGCTGAGCCATCTATGGACATTCGCAGTGGTTTGAAATTGCCTCCCATGTCATTAAGCGCTGTGACCTATTGACTATGTCTTATCCCCTTGCTGAGATGTATTTCTGCCAGTTTTTTAAAAATAAGGGCTGATTGTTTTATTGGAAGCTGAATTATCAGATGCGATGGTGAGACTGTGTTCCTGTAACATATGTCTTGGTTTTGATTCTCTTGAGGGCCACTGTTAATGAATAAAAATTTTTATTGTTTGAAGTCTAACTGTTCTCTTGTGGTTAAAATCTTTGCCCTGATGCAATACATATTTCCTTCTGTATTTTGTCTAGAATTTGTATACATTTTGTTCTTTCTGTGTGGCACTGCTAGGGATTAAAGTCATCCTCTCTGCGTGGATATCCAGTTGCTAATGCGGTATTCGCTATAAAGACCTCACTTTGCCCCCTGCTTTGCAGCTATGCCTTTGCCGTAGAGCAAGGCCTGCAGCTGCATGCTCTGTTGTGGTACCCTCTGTTCCAGCCCTTTGCCTGCTGTGCAGTTGCAGCACATTTGTGGAGAGCAGTTGAAGGGTATCATTAGGGGGTGCAGCCTTCCCAATTTCCTCATCAGTATTATTTAGTTTCTTTCAGATTTAATGCATTTTTTTCCCTGAAGCTTTAACACGAACTTGTCAGTTTTCATAACAATCCTTATATTTATTAGAATTAAGTGTATCAATATATTTTGGGAGAATTATCTAAAAATATTGGCTGTTACAAGTCTGTCTAAATTCTTCTTTAATTGAACAATTTTGTTTGTTTTGGTATAGAGAATTCTAAATCCATTAATTTATTTTTAGATTTGACATTTAGTTTTTAGCGTTTTTTTCTACTATATACTGATTATAATCTTTTTCCTCCATCAGCCCCTCCTAGGTTCTCCCCATCTCTTCCCACCATCTTTATGGTCTCTCTCTCCCTTTCAAAAAAGAATTTGATTTGATCGTTTTAAATATTGGTGTGGATGACTGTTTGAAAAATTTTATTTTCAAATTATTCTTATTAGTGTGTACCAACAGAATTGAGTTTGATATATTGACCTTGGTGCTTAGATGGCTCTTGGCTGCAGTGGACAGTCTCACAGCAAGTCAGGGTCTTTAAGACATAGTTGTTCATTCTTAACCGCTCTGTGCAGTGGGAGGAAGTGCAGAGCGCTGGCCAAGTGCTCCACCAAAGCGTTCTCAAGTCTCCCCATTCTCCAGAACCACAGCGGTTTCCAGCAATGCTTCTTTTCTGCAGGCTCAGATCATCTCAGATGATATCAGGCAATGGAGCACCCTTTCGTCAGCATTCCGTTAGGCAGGCCTTTCACATTCTACTTTTGAGCTGTATTTGTCTTCCCAGTACAAGGAAAGCCAGTTGATTATCACATTCTTGAGGCAAAGGGATTTGTAGTTTCCAGTGAATGAAGAAATGAATCAAACTTTGAGATGCTGAGTTTGGAAAGAATTTTTTCCTGTTGCTAAACACAAAAAGCTGTTTGCCAAATTTTCTTTCACCATTTCAATAGTTAACAAATGGAATTTCTTTGAATTGTTTTTTATCATTTTCTGGAACAAAAAGAAAAGAGTTTAACTTGGAACTATTCCAGAAAAAAGTATTATTCCATTCTACATACTGTTCCTATATTTTCCACAGGGTAAAACAGTTGATAATGTGAATACATTTGAGTTTTCCAGCTAATTTCTACTGGGACATGGTGGTCACTAATTCAACTACCACTGAATGTCCGTATTGAAAGCTGTATGACACCACCAAGCCAGGGCTAATTCTGTCTGAAAACTTCCTAGAATCATTTCAAGATCTAGACAACTAGCAAATCTGCCAAATACTACAAATTAGGGCTTTTCCAAGCTCAGAGCTTTAATTCAGTAAGTTTGGAAACAAACCCGAAAACTGCATCCACCCCCCACGCCCTCAGCGGCTCCCTGAGACATAGACTGTGAGTGCATAGAGTGGAGCAGAAGGGGTGACTATTCTCTCAGCTGGATAGCCCAGTCTCTTGGTCCTAGTCCCTGGGACCTCCACACCCTACATCATCAGCTCCTACAGGCAGGCTGCTCCAGCACTCCTCACCGCACCCTATAATCTACAATTCTCACTCGACCCACAAACCCACCCATCTCTTGAGACCTCAGTGGCTCCCTGAGACACAGTCAACAACTGCACAGAATGGACCAAGAGCAACTCCCTGAGACATAGATATTGACAGCAGCAATTAGATGAAGAGGCAAAGACACTGCCTGCACCAATTGGAGTAAGAGATGGGTAGACACCAATGGAAGAATACATTCAACAACCTAAAGGGTAATATGGCACACCAGAACCTTGTAGTCTTACAACAGGAAGACTTGAACATTCCAACCCAGAAGAAGCAGAAGAAAACTACCTTAAAAATAACTTCTTGAAGATGATAGAGACCCTTAAAGAGGGAATGAAAAATTCCATTAAAGAAATGGAGGAAAAGATAAACAAATATTCCAAGAAATCAATAAATTTCTTGAAGAAAGCCAAGAAATACAATCAAACAGGTAAAGGAAACAGTTCAAGACTTGAAAAATAAAATAGAGGCAATAAAGAAAACACAAACTGAGGGAATCCTGGAAATGGAAAGTCTGGGTAAGCGAACAGATGTAAGCACAACCAACAGAAAGCAAGATATGGAAGATAGACTCTGAGGGATTGAAGATACAATAGAGGAAATAGATTCATCAGTCAAAGAAAACACAAAAGTCAACAAAGTCATAGCAAAAAATGTCCAGGAAATCTAGGACACCATGAAAAGACCAAATCTAAGAATAATAGGGACAGAAGAAAGAGAATAATATCAGCTCAAAGGCATAGAAAATATCTTCAACAAAATTATAGATGAAAACTTTTCCAACCAAAAGAAGGACATGCCTATAAAGATACAAGAAGCTTACAGAACACCAAATAGAATGAACCCCCAAAATGTCCCCTCAATGCATAATAATGAAAACACAAAATATACAGAATAAAGAAAGAATATTAAGAGTTGTAAAGGAAAAAAGGCCAAGTAATATATAAAGGCAGACCTATCAGAATAAAACCTGGCTTCTCAATGGAGACTATGAAAGCTAGAAGGCTCTGGACAGACATTGTGCAGACACTAAGAGACCACAGATGCCAACCCAGACTACCATACCCATTAAAACTTTAAGTCACCATAGATGAGAAAATCAAGATATTCTAAGACAAAACCAGATTTAGATGATGCTGATCCACAAATCCAGGCCTACAGAAAGCATTAGAAGGAAAACTCCAACGCAAGGAAGTTAGCTGTGCCCACAAAAGCACAGACAATAGATAATCCCACACCAGCAAATCCTAAAGAGGGGAAACACACACCTACTACCACCAAAAAGAACAGGAATTAATAATCACTGGACATTAATATCATTTAATATTAATGAACTCAATGTGCCTATAAAAAGACACAGGCTGACAGAATGGATATAAAACCAGGCTCCATCCTTCTGCTGCATACAAGAAACACACCTCAACTTTACAGGCAGGCATTTCTTCAGAATAAAGGGTTGGGAGAAGATATTCTGATCAAATGGACCTAAGAAGCAAACTGGTACAGCTATCCTAATGTCTAACAAAATAGACTTCAAACTAAAGATTATCAAAAGAGATAAAGAAATTTCATATTCATCACAGGAAAAATCCATCAAGATGGTCTCAATCCTGAACATTTATGCCTCCAAAGCAAGGATACCCACATTTGTAAAAGAAACACTATTAAAGCTTAAAATGAAACCGAACCCTACACACTAATAGTAGGAGATTTCAACACCTGCTTTCCCTAATGGAGAGTAGACACCAGGAAATAATCAAATTGAGGGCTGAAACCAATAAGATAGAAACAAAGAGAACTATATAAAAACTATATAAAGACTCAGTGAAAGAAAGAGTTGGTTCTTTGGGAAAATCAGCAAGATACAAAATCCCTTATCCAAACTAACCAAAAGGCAGAGAGATAATATCCAAATTAACAAAATCAGAAATGGAAAGGGGGACATAACAAGAGACACCTAGGGAATTTAGAAAATCATCAGATTATACTTAAAAACCTGTACTCCACAAAATTGGAAAATTAAAAAGAAATGGACAACTTTCTTGATAGGTTCCATAAACAAAATTCAATCAAGACCAGATAAACAATTTAAGTATAATAATACCTATATAACTTATAATACCTAAGGAAGTAGAAGCAGTCATTAAGTCTCCCTACCAAAACTAAAAGCCAAGTATAGATTCAGCACAGAATTCTACAAGAACTTCATAGAAGTGCTAATTCCAACACTCCTTAAATTGTTTCACACAATGGAAATAGAAGGAACATTGCCAAATTCCTTTTATGAGGCTATAGTTACCCTAATACTCAAACCACACAAAGAAGGAGAGCTGCAGGTCATTCTCCCTTATGAACACTGATACAAAAATACTCAAGAAAATACTGGCAAACCAAATATAAGAATAAATAAAAAAAGTCATTTACCATGACCAAGATTCAGGGTTGTTTCAACATATAAAAATCTGTCAATGTAATCTATCATATAAAAAAGCTAAAAGAAAAAAAACCACATCATTATCTCAAAATCCAACAAAATCCAACACCCCTTCACAATAAAGGTCTTGGAGAGATCATGGATACAAGGAATTCATCTAAACATAATAAAGGCAATATACAGCAAGCCAACAGCCAACATAAAATTAAATGGAGAGAAACTCAAAGTGATTCCACGAAAATCAGGAACAAGACAAGGCTGTCCATTCTCTTCATATCTATTTAATATAGTACTTGAAGTTCCAGCTAGAGCAATAAGACAACAAGAGGAGATCAAGGGGATCCAAATTGGAAAGGAAGAAGTCAAACTATTGCTTTTCGCAGATGATATGATATTATACATAAGTGACCCCAAAAACTCACCTGGGAACACCTATAGCTGATAAACACCTCAGTAACATGGTGGGATACAAGATTAACTCCAAAATCCAGTAGCCTTTATACAGATGATAAATGTGCTGAGAAAGAAATCAGAGAAACATTGCCCTTCACAATAGCCACAAAAAACACAAAATATCTTGGAGTAACTCTAACCAAACAAGTAGAAGACCTGTATGACAGGAACTTTAAATCTTTGAAGAAAGAAATTGAAGAAGACACCAGAAAATGGAAAGATCTTCCATAGTCTTTGGTAGGGAGAAATGACATAGTAAAAACATCAGTCTTACCAAAAACAATATACAGATTCAAAACAATGCCCGTCAAAATCCCAGCAAAATTCTTCACAGACCTCGAGAAAACAATACTCAACTATATATGGAAAAGCAAAAGAACCCATGACAGTCAAAACATTCCTATACAATAAAGGAACTTCTGGAGGCATCACAATCTCTGACTTCAAACTCTACTACAGAGCTACTGTATTGAAAACAGCTTGGTATTGGCATAAAAACAGACAGGAGGACCAATGGAACCAAATCAAAGACCCAGATATCAATCTGCACACCTATGAACACCTGATTTTTCACAAAGAAATACAAAATGTATAAAATGGAAAAATGAAAGCATCTTCAACAAATGATCCTGGTATAACTGGATATGAACATGTAGAAGAATGAAAATAGATCCATATCTATTGCCATACCCAAAACTCAAGTCCAAATGGATCAAAGGCCTTATCATAAAACCAACTACACTGAACCTCATAGAAGAGAAAGTGGGAAGTACACTTGAATTCACTGGCACAGGAGACCACTTCCTAAATATAACCCCAGTAGAACAAACTGTAATGGTCTGTCCTGTCCCTTTAAGAAGAAACCAAGCCCACTTCCTCTTCCATCTGCCTAGGCATGCTGATCTTCAGCTTCCAGCCTTAGTCTCTTCCTTTTCATCTTTCTCTTGAAGAGGCAGCTTCTATCTCTCCCTTCTCCCCTTTCCCCTCTCTGTTCCTCTCTCTCTCTCTGCCTTTTTCTCTGCTCTTCCCCCTTCTCCCCTTCCCTTCCATAACCCACTAAATAAATATTCAACTTCACTCTGCATGGTGTGCCTATCCATCTCACTCTCTCACCTGCTACGTGGCTTCCTGCCTGGGACCTGGATACCTTCGTGGCCTGCCGTGGTCTCAGGAACCACTGACCACTGCCTGTCACTACTCAGGGACCTGTGTCATCATTTCATGGCCCGCTGCCCACTGCTGCCACTCGGGAACCTGCAGCATTTTACTTAAGCCATTACACAGACACTGGGAGAAACAATTAATAAGTGAGATCTCTTGAAACTGAGAAGCTTCTGTAAAGCAAAGGACATGGTCAACAAGACAAAACAGAAGTCTACAGAATGTGAAAAGATCTTCACCAACCCCACATCAGACAGGACTGATTTCCAAATTATACAAAGAACTCAAGAAACTTGACATCGAAAGAACAAATAATACAACAAAGTAGTGGGGTACAGGCCTAAACAGAGAACTCTCAACAGATGACTCTTAAATGGCTGAAAGACACTGAGGAAATGCTCAACATCCTTAGCCATTAGAGAAATGCAAATCAAAAGAACTCTGAGATTCCATCTTATCAGAATGGCCAAGATCAAAAACACTGATGGCAGTTTCTGCTGGAGAGGATGTAGGAAAAAGGGAATGCTTCTCCATTGCTGGTGGGAATGAAAACTTGTACAGCCACTTTGGAAATCAGCATGGTGATTTCTCAAAAAATCTATCTCAAGACCCAGCAATAGTGCTGTTGGGTATATACCCAAAAGACACTCAATCATAGCACAAGGATGTGTGCTTAACTATGTTCATAGCGGCATTAGTTGTAAAAGCAGAAACCTGGAAACAACCTAGGTGCCACTCAACCAAAGAATGGATAAAGAAAGTGTGGTACATTTACACAATGAAGTACTACTCAGTGGTAAAAAATAATGGCATCTTGAAATTTGCAGGCAAATGGATAGATCTAGGAAAAAAAAACATATTAAGTGAGGTAACCCAAACCCAGAAAGACAAGTATCATATGTACTCACTCATAAGTGGCTTTTAGACATAAAGCAAAGAAAAACCAGCCTACAGGCCACAACCCCAGAGAAACTAAAGAACAAAGAGGACCCTAAGAGAGACATATGTGGTTCTATATAGGAAGGAGAAAAAGAAAAAAAACTCCTGAGTAAATTGGGAGCATGGGGATCATGGAAGATGGCAGAAGAGGAAAAGGGAGGAAGGGAGGGGAGTGGAGAAAAATGTATAGCTCAATAAAAACAGTAAAAAAAAGAAACAGCATAGATGCCCCTCAACTGAAGAATAGAGAAAGTGTGGTACATTTAAACAATGGAGTACTACACTGTCGATGCCTGAAAATGTGAGCCTGTTTCCATGGTGACCAAAGGCCAGAGAGTTGTAACTTTCCTCTAGTTCCTTCAAGGTTATTGTGCTTCTACCTCAAACACAAGTTCCACCTAGGTATTGAACAGAGAGTTCTGCTCTCTCAAGGTTATTGTCTACAGGTGTGGCTAATAGCCAGACCTTCTGCTCCAGGAATAGAGAAGTAGATTCCTACCTCAAACAAAAATCTAAGGATCCAACTAAGTTCCAGTTCCCTTTATGGGGATAACTGAGGATTCTACCCAGAGAGTGGTTTGCCTACAGAATGTTTTGGTCTAGGGTGTAAGCGTGGCTTGTTTTGTTCTAGCAACAGAATATTTAACTATGAATGTAGCCCATGACTTCCAATTGGTATGTTCATTTCCTTGTATCATGTTACTGCCATCTTTCGCCTTACTCCTATCTTTTTGGGGTCAGGGGTATTTTAAGCAGTTGGAAATTAAACGTGGGTGAATTTCAGTACTCACCGTAATTCCCTCCCAATTCTATCCTATATATTTCTCTGTTTTAGTATTTTCATTTGTGTCTTCATATTCTTTACTATATTTCTAAATTCCTATGTCTCTATCCTGGAGAAAGGTATTTTTGTCAAGGATGGTCCCTGATACTACACAGCTGTAAAAATCAATGACATAATGAAATTTGCAGGCAAATGTATGGTACTAAAAAAAAAAACAAAACAAAACAACAACCCGAGTGAGGTAACCCAGACTCTGAAAGGCAAACACAGTATGTACTAACTCATAAGTGGTTAGACAAAAAAACAAAGGATAACCTGGCTATAATCCACAGCTCAGTAGAAGCTAGGTAACAAGAAAGACCCTAAGAGGGACACATGGATCACCCAGGGACAGGGAATTAGATGAGATCTCCTGGTTAATCTGGGGGTGAGAAGTTGATGTTTGGTATCTTTCTCTATCACTCTTCACTTCCTTTTCTGCGATAGACTTCCTCCCTGAACTTGGAGCTTACCTGTTTGGCTGGCCAGTGAGTTCCAGGGATCCTCCTGTCTTGGCCTTCCCAGAGGGGAGGATAAATGCACTTACTATGGTGACCAGCATTCTCTGTGTGTGTCAGGGATCCAAACCGAGCACCCTATGTTTGTAAGGCAAGCACCTCAGTGGGTGAGCTGTCTCCCCAGCCTGTAGCATTTGTGTTTTTAAAGGACCTTCTTTCTTTCTTTTTCCTTCATTCTTTCCTTTTTTCTTTCTTTCTTCTTTTAATGGTCCTTTGTCAATTATCTGTGAATTGAAACTTGCAAGTATCACTCTTCCAAAGCTTAGTGGCCTTCATCTTGATCACCCACAGGTATCAGAGTAGAAGGAGAACTGTCTCATTGTCATTGGGTGAATGGATTCTGCCTGCCTGATTTCAAGCTCCAGCAGTCAACAGGAGCATCCCCTGGGCTGTGCAGGAAGGCTAATCTAACATGAAGAGTTCCAAAATGGAACTTTCTCCTGAAGGGAAGATACATTGGGTTAATCTAAGGGATTTTTTTTATAATTTTTTTCTTTTATAATTTTATATATTTTTTTTCTTTTATAATTGGCATCATAGAAGAGGTGGATCTCTTAGAGCTGTGTCAGGATGGATTCTTCTCCTGTGAATACCGAATCCTATAGGCTGTCTGTAAGTAAAGTGGTGTGAGAGTCATATATATCACAGACCGAGTGTGAGTTTTCTCCAGATGATGCCCGATGCACTGCGTTGTGTTTTCATTTGAGTTAGCACAGTGCATGGCCAGCACAGCAGCTCAGTGCACTAATCCGTGCTTCTCAACCAAGAATGACATTGCTTTTCCACAGATACTCAGCAATGATTGGAGTGATTCTGATGGACACAAGTGAGGGTGAGGGAAGGAAAGGCTGAGCACACTGCACTCATCTCCTGGGCTGTAGCAAGGATGCTAATAAACTTCTTACATTGTGCAGGCTCTCCCTTCACAACCAGGATTTCTCCATCATGTTAGCAGTGCTGAGGCTAAGAGATACCGCACTAGCATAAAAATGTGACTAATTCCAGTTTTCCCCTCTGGAAGCCTGTAAGTGTTTTAAATTATGCATTTCATGGGTCATTAGTGCATTTCCAACAATGGGGGTTCACTTTCTAAATCCACCAAAGCTGGAAAGAAATGAGGTGGGCAGAGGGCAGGGCAGGGCTGGGCCGGGAACTGTGACGCAAGGTAGCCGAAGGAACAGTGTTTTCCAATTATACGTGGCAGTAATGATCCATGTTTATTTATTTCCTTTTGTGTAGATGAATGAGAAGTGATCCCAGTGGTAAATGGAGTTTGGCCTTATTCCTCAAATGCAAGCACGCTGGAGACTGAAAAGAAAGAGTTTTGGCTCTTGAGAGTAATCAGAATGTAGACATTTGTCTCTCAATATGTTAGAGTCTTATGTAGTCATCACTGATAGATAAACAATTGGACGCTTGCTAAAAGCCCCCCCTTACCACTAGCATCCTCACCAGGGTTATTCTGTACTCTGGAGGAAGGCCTTGAGCCTCAGAGAAGTTCAGCATTCTAAAGTGATTACAGTTGCCTGCTTTGTAAATCTATCTCCCCACTGTGTGTGTGTGTGTGAATTCAAGTACATGGCAGATGGGAGTCAGAGGATGACATTGGGTGCTGTCTTTGACTTCTGATTTGTTTGAGACAGGGTCCTGTATATACCAGGCCAGTTGGCTTGGGAGAGTACAGGGAGTCTCCTCATCTCCCACTGTAGAAGCACAGGGACACAGTACTGGGCACAGCTTCATGTGGTTCTGGAGATTTGGACTTTGGTTTGCACACAGGAAGCATTGTACCCATGGAGTCACCTCCCCAGCCCTGCAGAGGCTTCTTTGCGGTTCTTGGCAGCAGGGACTTGGTGAGTGGAAAAGTTGGAAGGGAGTTCTCAGGTCCCGACTTCATAGTGCTCCCTGAGGATTGTCTCTAAATCTAAAACAATTCCCTGAAGAGGAATTTCTCCAAAATTAATTTCATAGTAATAATTAAAAATATAATACTTTAAGGAGTTAAAGGCCAAGATTTTAAAGTATTCCCGTATAGAATAATGCCCCTGAATCATTATAAACTGATGAGCCTTGCATTTTATGGTAGAAAACAAATTAGGAGGTCATCCTAGGACTGGAGTGACAGAAACTTGTGAACTGTCGTGCGGGTGCTGGGAACTGAACACAGCACCTGTGCAAGAGCAGCAAGTGCATTTTAACTGCTCAGTCATTTCTTTAGTCCCACGAAGGGCCTTTTTTTTTTTTTAAATCAGAGTCTCATGTATCCCAGGCCTTGAACTCCCTAACTACTCCTTCAACCTCCTTACTGTTGGGATTGCAGTCCTGTACGACTGAGCCTAGTTTTTGCAAGGTTGGGCCTGGAACCTAGGACTTTATGCACACCAGGCCAGCATTCTATCACTGAGCTACAGTGCTAATTTTAAAAGGGAAAATTCTGACGATTAACTAAGGAGATGAACATATGTTAAGGGTTTTATTTAATGCCCCATTGATGGGAGATCTGGTAAGTTGTCAGGATCAGCTTAAAAATCCAAAACTCAAACCGTTTTTAGACCAGGAAAGAGGGCAGGGAGGGAGCTTTCAATCCACAGAAGAAATTGAATCCCATGTGAATAGAAAATATAACTTTGTATTGCCTTCATTTGTCAATAAATAAGCTGGAGCATTTCTCAGAGGAAAGGAGGGCAGAACCAGGGAATCATGAAGGGTGTGAGCAAAATGATGCTTTATTTTCCTTCTGAGAAATACTATAATGTGCTCTGCATAGCCCAGCATTTTTTTTACACCCAGACGCTCTTGTTTCAAACACTTTTCTCATATCACACCATGCTTTTCTGTGAATTCTTCCAGAAAGTTTTGGGGGCATGACAGGTGCAACCTTCTGAGAACAAAGTGTGAATGGAGACAGTGCTTTCATTCCCTGGCTGCCCACACACAGATAATCACACAGAAACTGTATTAATACAACACTGTTTAGCCAATGGCTCAGGCATATTCCTAGCTAGCTCTTACATCTAATATTAACCCGTTTCTATTAATCTATGTATCACCACAAGGCTGTGGCCTACCACTAATGATTTGGTATCTTTCTTCTTTGGCAGCTACACGACATCTCCTTGACTCCATCTACTCTCACTCTGTATCTCTGTTCAGATTTCTAGCCTGGCTTCACTCTGCTAAGCCATTGACCGAAATAGCTTTATTCATCAACCAATAAAAGAAGCACATATACAAAAGGGCACCCCATTTCAACAAAGAGATCTTTGTATTTCTCTAATCTTTAGTTTTCTTTCCCTATTCCAAAAATAGCTACGCTTTAAGGCTGAGAATGGTGGTACATGCCTTTAATCTCTCAGGAGACAGGCAAATGGATCTTTATGAGTCAGAGGCTAGTTGGTCTATATAGAGTTCCAAACCAGCCAAATTACATAGTAAGACCCTGATCTCAACAAACAAACAACCAAAAAAGGAAAGAAAATGTATGCTTTTTTTCTAAGAAGTAGGAAATTGTCCAAGAACATATAAAGAAATAATTATAGCTTCTGCCCTGCTCTTCCCAAGATAACCAGAGGAGCTGAGCAGTGGACATATCTGTCTACATATCTTGTGTGTTGACAATGGCACACAAACATTCATAGCCACACACAATGATTTGTGTTGTGAGCTCACAGGCCTGAGAACATACCATACATGACTGCATCTGGTTTTGTCCCTTACACTCTTACACTGAAACAGTCACATGTGTGTAGATGGAAGCTGAATGTTTTCACGGAAACAACAGCCCTGGGATGTGCCCTGGCATGGATGCCCCTCTCACTGCCTTAACTCTGAGGCTGAGTGAGGAAAAAAATACAAATAGCTGTGTGAGAATTCAGGAACTGAGCCTGCAACAGACAATGGGCTCTCTCTGTCTCTCACTCTGTTTCTCTCTGTCTGTTTCTGTGTGTATGTGTGTGAGTGTGTGTGGGGGTCACATCTCATTGTGAGAATTGGGTCGCAATAGTTGCAAGGCTAAAGACTTCTATCCAGCTGTGATGCACTTCATTCCTCCAACCCTAAGGGTGATGGGGGTGACTCTGAGCCAGCTCAAGTGAATAGGTTCATGACTCTTCAGTTTCAAGGAATGTAATTGTTTGTTTAGTCACCAAAGTTGAGTTATTTGAAAAGACAATGAAGTATTAGGTAGTGGGAAAAGGAAATGTTGCCCCCTACAACCCAGGAATTGCTGAAAAACCTATGACAATCTTAGGATATTGAAGGGTTGTTCACTGTTTATAGCAAATTAAATACTCATATCTGACTTAAAGTCATCTCTAACAGTTACATAATAAAAATGAGTTACTAGACAGGAGCCTCCTCATTGCCACGGAACTTCTTCTTAGGAGGTGAGAAAAATGTCTGATGGTAGAGAAATGAAGTATTTTCAAAAATCCTTAAAAGGCAAGGCTTTGAAAATTCTCTTTGAAGAAGATTTCATAAGCAGAGGGTGGTAAACCCTTAAACACTGATTTTATTAGCTTGGAAGATGCAAAGACAGGAACCCCACAAGGAAAGAAGCAGCAGGAACAGCCTTAGGTCAAAGACTCCTGGCTCGCCTCTTCCTAATCATCCTCAGGGCTTTGTACACTCCCAGGGGTGCTTTTTTGCCCTACTGGCCTTTTGTTTCCATCTGTCCATCGGTATGTATTTTATTGATCAGTTGCTCTGTGACCACAGCTATGGGAGTTACAGCTTCCTGATACAATGAGTTCCTTCAAGGCAAGAACCATCTTGTTTGAAGCATAGTGCATGAAAACAGAGCCTACAAGCAAGACAGTTTATTAGTGTGTGGCGCCCTTTAAATCACGAGGGGTACTTGTTACTCCTTGGGAATTCTGGACATTTTCAGCTGAGAAAGGGGCATGGTACAGCGTTGCAGAACACTGTCCTTCAAGCACAACAGCCTTGCTGTCTTCATCAAAAGCAGCTGTGCCCACCATCCAGATGGCCTGTTGGCACCCCCTCTGTAGGAGGAAGGATCTCAATTGCTTCCTCCTGTGCCTGACTTAGCCCAGCTAGAGTGATGCGGCCTGAGCTGCCTGTGTCCTTGTGATTCGGGTGTGATAGAGTATGAAGCACATGAAGAGTTAGTTACTAAAGAGCCGGGGGACTCCATCTATGTAGCTACAGCGTGGAACTTTCTGGTGGTGAGGCTGTTTGGCGGGGGGGTCAGCTAGGCTCTATAAATAAGCCCAGTAAATTCATTGGTTTGCCAAGCTTTGCTTTGTTAGGCTTGTCCTTGACACTGTCATTTGCACCTCTGTGGGATAAGTGCTGGTTTGCTTCTTCCCAGGAAAATGTCACTCAATATATAGACAGAGTTTTGCACAAAGCTCAGTGCAAACATGAGGTCTGGAAGGAGATAATCCTATGGAACTCACTCTTAAAGAGTTTTTGGTGATGTTGCCAAGATGGATCAGTGGTTACGAGTGCCAGCCACTCTTCCTGAGGACTCAGGTTCGATTCCTACACCCAAATGGCAGCACACAACCATTTGTAACTTCACTTCCAGGGGATGTAATGCCCTCTTCTGGCTTCCGTGGGAACCAGGCACACATATGTTGCCCAGATAAACATGCATGCAAAACACTGAGGCACACAAAATAAAAATAAAACAGTAACTCGATGTTCTTCCAGAGGACTCCAGTTTAGTTCTCGGTACCGTGTTCGGCCTTTTACAACTGCCTCTAACTCCACCTCCAGGGAGATGGGCTTCTCTGGCCTCTATGAGCACCTGTACTTGCATGCACATGCCCACCCCTACACAGCCATAATTAAAAATAACATAAACTCTTAAAAAAGATGTCTTGGTAAAGCAAAGTTTAGCTCCATGGTGTCGTAATAATAAGCAGTGTAGTAAGGTGGTATCAGGGATACTAACAGGAACCCACTGCTATTAAGCCCTAAGTAAGACTACATCAGACTAAACAATAGAAACAATAGGCTTTAGACCATGGGAACATGCTGGCAATTGGACCACTTCAACTAGTCAGGGCAGTTTTAGGAAGATCCAGGACTTAAGAATGGTTTCACAGTCATGTGGATGTCTAAGGAACCAGAGGTTGTCTATTGATTTTACAATTCTACGGTTGACTAGCTTGATAAATCTTGTGAGTGGACAGACCAGGGAGGGATAAAGTTACTAGCAGTCATTCATTCAGCCTGGGGGTGGTGGTAATTTCCTGATGTTCCCTATGATGAAATGACCTTGACTGAGTGGATATTCACTGTAATAGAATTTCACTGTAAGCATCAGATGCCTTTGGGCTGTAGTTAAGGTTAGACCGCAAGTTCCCTGATGGGAAGGGACTGCATATATAACAATATGTATATGTGCATATATATGTATAGGTGTGTGTGTATGTATGCATATATTTCATCTTTTGATGAAATTTTGCAATGTATAATTTTGTATTTTGTAATGTATAATTACAAAAATATTTTGTAATGTATAATTACATCTTTTTCCTTTTTCCTTTCTTCCCTCCTACCCTTTCTATGCACCCCCATTGTTCTCTCTCTTAAGTTAATACCTCCATTTCTCTAATCATTGTTACACAACATATATGCATATACATATATGTATATATTATATTTACATACATATTTACATATATGTATCAATATTTACACACACATTAATTCTGAAGTATACAAATACAATCTGCTCAGTCTGTATAAAGTTATCTTATATGTACATGGTTTGGAAGCATCCATACTTTGGTTATCCCGTACTAAAGGGCTGCCTTTTCTCCATCTAGCTTTTGAGCAATTCAGAAAAAAGGGCTGAGCCAGTTGGTTTTAGTTTCCTTTATGGCCAGTAGATCTGTGATGAAAATCATGAGACGTCACAGGGACGGAAAGTGTTTCAGTCTTAGGGTTACTATTGTAATAAAACACCACGACCCAAAGCAACTTGGAGAGGAAAGGGTTTTTGGCTTATACTTCCTCATCATGGTCCATCATTGAAAGCAGTAAGAGCAGGAACTCAAACAGGGTGGGGACCCAGAGGCCGTGGAGAACTGCTTCTTACTCCCCTGTTCATCTTGGCTCGCTCAGCCTGCTTTCTTACAGAACTCAGGACCACCAGTCCAAGGGTGGCCCCATCCACAATGGGCTGTGTCCTCCCCTATCAATCACTAATTAAGAAAATACCCTACAGGTCCACCTGCTTACATTTCCATCTTCTGGAGTCATTTTTAAATTGAAGTTCTAAACCTTCTTCAGATGGTTACAGCTTGCATCAGTTCACATAAAAACAAGCCAGCACAGGACCTCTGGCACTTAGAACCCAGAAGTCTGTCTAGCATTAGGTCATTTCTGTGGGAAGACCAGAAAGTCAGGGAGGAGGGCTGAAGAACCCCATCCCTCAGAGCAGCAGCTGAGATAGGAATGTGGCAAATGGTGTTTACCATGAAGTAATTGGAGTGTACCCTCTTACTGGCTAGACACTAATTTCAACTTCTTTTGGAGCTTAAACTGTTTGATGAAGTTTATTTCCCTTCCTCTCCAATTTAGCCTTCCCCTCTCAACCCTTCCTCTCCTCTTCCCTCTTCTCTCCTCTTTGCCTTTTAAAGTCAGCCATTCCCCAACAATGCCCTCCTTGCTATGCTTGGCATTCAGAATGCAATCTTGGTCCTCAGAGACCAATTGTTTCTTAAAGAAACAGTATTTTTTGCCCCCTCCCTTTGAAGATATTGGAAAAAATGAAGCCAAACCCACTATTTAGTTTTTTTAAATACGGCTACAGACAACACTTATATCTCAGGAACATAGAAAAGCCTGGTGCAGCAAAAATCCTTGCTGCATAATTAATTTCTAGCATATCAGTTGATGGGTGAAGCTTAGCTCCATTTGCTAGAAAATATTTATCTCATATGCAAAGCTAAGAATAAGAAAAAATAGCTGTTGAATTTTAAGCAGGTCTCCCATGTGTCTAATGAGTGAATGTAGTCAACAGAATCATCCCCCAAATGTTTGGGGATGGTCTTAGTGAGTTGATGGTGTTTGATGTCTTCCTCTTATGCTCAGTGTAGAGTCCCCTCTCATACTGTATAGTGGCCATGGTTCACATCAGGGGAAATCATTTCTCCATTTTAGAATTGCTGTTATTATAGTAATGCCATTAAAGCAACGACAGTGTTTAGCAGCATCAGCAATATGTGAGCTGCAAAAATAAAAAATAAATGCATTCTGCCTCCTGGATGACAAAATTTTCCCTGCTGAAAAGAAGACAGAACTATAAACATCCAAATCCCTAATATTCCAGAGAGAGTTCTAGAAAAGCTCAGTGTCTCCCTTAGCTTGAGTTTTCAGACTAGACTACGAGACTGATGTGGGGGGCTGGGGTCCTCCAGAGATTTTCGATTCTCTTAGGTCATAGAATTCAGGGTATGTGAAGTCATGATTTGGGCCCTTTCATTGATACTAATTGGTTGATACCCAAAGTCAGAGTCTCCAGTCACAGAAGGGGGATGTTGTATGAGGAGCGGGCCTGCTTTTTGTCCCAGCCACCCTTACCTGTGTCCCGCCACCTGGCTTCCGGTGGCACAGCTAGCTTATACCCCAAATAATTACACAGACATTGTATTCATTTAATTACTGCCTGGACCATTATATCTAGCCTCTTCTTGGCCAACTCTCACATCTTAAACTAACCCATTTCTATTAATCTGTGTTTACCATGAGATCGTGGCTTACCGGGAAAGATTCAGCATGTCTGACTCTGATGATTTCATGGCAGCAGCTCTCTGTCTTCTTCCCAAAATTCTTTTCCCCACCTATCTAAGTCCTGCCCTATCAAAAGGCCAAGGCAGCTTCTTTATTCATAAAGCAACAGAAATACAGAAAGACCTCCTACACCATTTCCCCCTTTTCTGTTTAAACAAAAAAGAAAGGCTTTCACTTTAACACAGTGTGCAGCTCCTGCCTTGCGGTCCCAGAGCTAGCAAAAATGGTACATCCACCATTTTAAAATTGGAGAGAGGCAGAGCCAACATCCAGAGCAGCTACTTAACATTTTAAAAGCTCTTCAAGACAGTAGATAATTAAAGACAATGCAATAGGACAGATTCAGACATAAAAGACCTCTAAATGGGTCACAGTGTTGGATGGGTGTATGTAGGCTTGGGAGAGAAAAGAAAAAGATTATAGAGAGTCATGAAATAAAGTTAATGCTTTAAAAAAAGGGTAAAGTCTTTAAAGAGACAGACTACAGATAGTTATAGATTAAAAAAAAGAAAAATAAGCCACGTAAAAATGAAAGATGCACAGAATGTTTGGATTATGTCTTTTACCGTGTTTTCTTTGAATTTTTTTGACTGTGAAGGAGCTAAATACAGAGAGAATTTTCATTATATGGGCTGCCAAGCTAAACCAACATATATGTTCTAAAGGTATCTTGACTTCAAAATTTGGGTTTCAGGATATGATGCTTTGGAAAAGAGGTTCTTCTTTTGTTTTCACAGAGGATGAGACCCTATGGATTCCTTCTACAACAATATGGTATGATAGACCATGCCCCCCTGAAAGGTCACCATGAACACCTTCAAAAAATTACTTCACTAAACTTCCAACTGAGATGAACCTGGCACACAGGATACACCATGAAAGACCTGATTAACAGCGCCCCCATACAGCAGGAAGAAGTTTGGAGAGAAAAAACTACACCCATATTCCCAAATATTGTTTATAAATGTTCTTTTACATTTAAAGGGGGATATGATATAGATATGAACAATTTGCATTAGTATGGATTTTGCTTTACTGATATAAATTTAAGGTAAATTTTGTTATGTGTATATGTATTTCTGATCTTGATTAAAGTATTGTGATTGTGTAGTTCATTTAAAAATGTAATGTTTAATTAGGAAATATAAATTTCCTAATTATAAATTTATAATTTTAAATATAAAAATTTAAAATGTTTAGTTAGGAAATATAGGTTGTTAATGGATAATCATCTATAATAGTCAAGTTTGTAGTCATGTTAGTTAGATTTTCTAGATGTGCATAGATATATTTCAGATAGGCATTCTTCATATCTTTCAAAGACTACAGAATATGGCATTTGAGATGTTTTAATAACTTAGCACTTTTCATGACAATGAAACACATCTGCTCCTGGCAGCACCAGCTATTTCAAGAGGAAGGTGGGCATTGAAGAGGCTCCTTATGGAAGTGGTTAGCCATTTGGGCAAGAAACTGCTCTTGCCTGGACTGTTGCATAAACTGGACATGAAGAACCCACAGAGAGAGGACTGCTGAACTTGCCTAAAGGTGAGATGGTCCTTTGGGGTTCCTGCTTCATGAAAGAGTCTGTGAGGCATTCTGCAGGACACAAAAGAAAGTGACTGAACTGTCTTTAAAATTTCCAGCCTTATGGAAACGTCTGCTGGATACTATGGGCCTGTAGGCTGAAGATGGATGCCCCAACGGCACAAAAGAACTTTGGGTGACCAAAGAGGCAGCGAGATGTCTCTGTCATTTCTAGAGTTTTGGAAGTTGCTTGCTTCTTGTTTACTTAGGTAATATTATATCCTTCTGGAGTCTTTGATGGAGTTGAAGAATAGATAGATAGTTATAGTTTCCATTGTTATGATAAAAGATAAAATAGATCTAAATGTGGTAACTATAGTTTTTGCTTGATAACTGTTTTGTTATAATTTTACTATGCTAAAATGAAAGCCTTTCTTTTTTGTTTAAACAGAGAAAAGGGAAATGGTGTAGGAGGTCTGTCTGCATTTGTGTTGCTTTCATTGGTTAATTAATAAAGAAAACTACCTTGGCCTTTGATAGGGCAGAGATCAGGTAGACAGAATGGAATGCTGGGAAGAAGGCAGTGTGGCAGCCGCCATGTTTCTCCTGCCTGAGACGGATGCTGGTTAGACTCATGCTGGTAAGCCACAGTCAGGTGGCAATACATATTAATGGAGATGGGTTAAAATAATATGTGAGAGTTAGCCAATAAGGGGCTGGAGATAATGGGCCAAGCAGTATTTCAATGGATTCAGTTTCTGTGTAATTATTTCAGGTATAAGCTAGGGTGCGATCGGGAGCTCGGTGGTGGGACACAGCCAAGTGTGGCTGGAGCTGGGACAACAAGCATGCTGCTCGCCCCTCATACTACAGGGGGATATGAGGTTTGTAACTGTGTTCTTGTCATCAGGGAAATAGAAAGTTTGGTTAGGGTCTGTTCTCTTACAGATGTTCTTTTTGTGAATTTTTGGTAGCTCCCAAGACTTCTTCTTTTAAAAATTCATGTGGGGTGTGTGTGTGTGTGCACATGTGTGTCTTTGTGTGTATACTTTGATGAATTTATGTGTGTGTAGTATATATATGTGTGCATTGCTGCACATATATGTGGTGTGTGTGTATGTGTACTTCAATGCACATGAATGTGGTGTGTGTGTGTGTGACTTTGATGCACATGGATATGGTGTGTGTGTGTACTTCAATGCACATGGATGTGGTGTGTATATATACTTTGACGCACATGCATGTGGTGTGTATGTGTGTACTTTGATGAACATGGATGTGGTGTGTGTGTGTGTACTTTGATGAACATGGATGTGGTGTGTGTGTGTACTTTGATGAACATGGATGTGGTGTGTGTGTATATATACTTTGATGCACATGCATGTGGTGTGTATGTGTGTACTTTGATGCACATGGATGTGGTGTGTGTATATATACTTTGATGCACATGCATGTGGTGTGTATGTGTGTACTTTGATGAACATGGATGTGGTGTGTATGTGTATTTTGATGCACATGGATGTGGTGTGTGTGTATACTCTGATGCACATGGATGTGGTGTGTGTGTGTACTTTGATGCACATGCATGTGGTGTGTATGTGTGTACTTTGATGCACATGGATGTGGTGTGTGTGTGTACTTTGATGCACATGCATGTGGTGTGTATGTGTGTACTTTGATGCACATGGATGTGGTGTGTATGTGTATTTTGATGCACATGGATGTGGTGTGTGTGTATACTCTGATGCACATGGATGTGGTGTGTGTGTGTACTTTGATGCACATGGATGTGGTGTGTATATGTGTACTTTGATGAACATGGATGTGGTGTGTGTGTGTACTTTGATGGACATGGATGTGGTGTGTGTGTGTGTGTACTTTGATGCACATGCATGTGGTGTGTGTGTGTGTACTTTGATGCACATGGATGTAGTTGGTATGTGTGTGTACTTTGATGAACATGGATGTGGTGTGTATATATGGAGGCCAGAGGTTGGGCTCAGGTGACTTTCTTATATTGCTTTCTGACTTAAGACTTTGAGGCAGAATCTCTCATTGAATCCAGCACTCACAGATTGGCTTGTCTGGCTGGCCAGTGAGCTCTGGGGAATCCCCCTGTCCTTCCAGACATGCCAGTGCTGTGCTTGTAGAGGTGAATCACCATGTCCACCTCTTGTGTGTGCTGGAGATCTGAACTCAGGTCCTTGGGATTGCATGGTGGCATAAGGTACTGACTAAGCTCTCTCCATGGCTGTTCCTGCTCCCGCCTCTGCTTAATCCTAAAGGATGCATGTGCATGTCACACTGTGCAAGCTCTTCCACTGCTCTGAAAGGTAAGGAAATTAAAACTCACACTGATAACCCAATGAGCCAGGACTGAACACAAGGTTTCCTTGTAGAATACTAAGACTCAGTCGTCTAGCCTTCTATTTTCCTTCATTTGCATATCCCACTTACTAATGGTTACTTATGTTGTATGATTTAGTTTTTCTATGATTTATCATGAGAACCCAGAGATGAGATCAATGGAATGACACTGGACTTATTTGGGACTGATTTTATGGGTGGCATTTTTATGGAGGTTGAGCTCCTTCCCTGTGGAAGTCTGTGCTAGGCAGGCTCTGCAGAAGCAGCACAGTGCATCAGTAATTGGCTTTGTAAACAAGCAAGATTGTCTAATTTACATAGTAAGTTTACTAGCCCCTCTTGATTGTAAATGACCAAGTCGTAACACTATCATTTATTGGAAAGAGTCTTTAGCTCTGTGGGAGGCTCAGAGTACACTGTATTTTGGATTTTGGATCTGGTCATCAGCAATTCATATGATAAAGACTTAGTTCCCTATGTGGCATTACTGGATTATGGGAGCCTTAAGAAAGAGAATCTAGTGGGAGGCTTGTACACAGTGGGGGGGGGTCTTCCTTTGAAGGAGATAGTGGGGGTTGTGTCCACTTCCTCTCTTTCTTTTGCTCTTTGGTCAGAAGATTTGATTAGGATGAGCAGATTTGCTTCATCACACCACCACAGCATGAGGGGACCATGAGGATGAGGAACCCATTCCACATCCAGGAGAGAAGCAGGCTTTGTTCAAGCACTGGGGTCAACGCATCATGGATTAAAATGTCTTAAAATATGAGCCAGAAAGAACCTTTTCCCTTGGTAAATTGATTCACAGGGAATACGGAGCACAATTAGATCAGGTTACTGTGTGGAGGAAAGTATGCTGACTCTAGAGGACCTTGGGGAGCCTTATGACTATTTTACTTCCAGATGGGAAAAGACCCAAGTGATCAAAGGGGGCAAAAAAGACCTTAGGAGAAAGAAAACCTGAAATACAATATAGAGGTGAAAATTGAGAAATTTGTCAAAGGACTATTTCCCTTGCAAATATTTGAACCTGCAAGCAACAAATATATCTTTCTTTTCAAGGTAAATAAATATAGTATAAATATAGAGTAGAATATTTCCAATTATCATTTAGAAAATAACATTAACTGAAGTGCAAATCCAAAGAGCACATAAAATAATTATATGTATCGCAGTTATTTTTTGTGATTTGGCCATTTACAATTATCACAGCAAATAGAATTGGGCATTTTGTTAGCAGAAAAATTACCATGGTAAACTATGACTTATTCTAGGACTGCATTAATTCATTAACATTAGGGAATCAGCTAACCTCATTTAACTGGTTAACAGCAAGAACAAAAAAACCAACGCAAATGAACATCTTGATTCAAATAAGCCATTTGATTAGAAAGTAACACCCATTCCTGATATTAAAAACTCTCAATCAAATGCCCACAAATGGACATGCTGACAGTATTATAAAATTTACATTTATAATCCACAGCTAGCTGTGGGTTTAGTGGCAAAACTCCCATTAAAATCAGAAACATGAAAAGAATTTTGATTGTCGTAGCTATTTCATGGCAGTGTTTATTCTAGATGTGCCAATTCTATTTGAAATAGAAACAGAATGAGCAGAGGCAACATTCTCAGGGTTTGTAGACTGTGAAGCCATTCAGCAGGCAGCGGGGCTCTCTGTACCCAGAGCAGCATCCGTTCCACATCCGGGAGAGAAGCAGGCTGTGAACAGTAAGTAGAGTATAAAATCAGTTCTATAAAATTAGAACACACATGTGCATTGCATGTGCCTGCATGTGTGCACATCCTGTGTGTGTGTATAACACAATAAACAGAAAAAGAGCACAGATTTTATTATATGCAATATTAACTCTTGTGTTTCTGGATGATGTGGTTATTAGGCCCCTCTTGCTTTCTTCTCTGCTTCCTTTGAAAATCACATGACATTTACTTTTCAAAACAATATGGATGACAAGGACTGTTGGCATCAACTTCATTATCAAGTGTGCTTTCTTGTTTTCTCTCCTTTAATTGCACATGTGTGTACACATGCATGCACATACATAAGAGTCCCAATGTTTTATATCCGTACAACAGAACAATTGCAATTGTGCATTCAAAGAATCTGTGCTTGCCTGTGCTTGGCCTGTGCAGCCAGTCATGGGTAATGGTGAACTGGCTACTGATGGGTTCTTGGTAGGAAGAGTAAGTATCTTTAGATGTGTAGCCACTGGTGAGCTTGCCAGGTTCCATTAGATAGCTCCGTATCTGTGGTCACATGGACATCACTGGATAAATTCAGTGGGTTCCAAAGGGTCTAATAGAGAGGAAGAAGTATTGACAGAGGTTTTGGGAAGAAAATAGGAGAATGTAGGTATGTGATAGAATGGCTAAGATCAATAAAATAAATGACAGCTTGTGCTGGCATGGATGTGGAGTGAGAGGAACTCATGCATTCGTTGCTAGTGACAATGTAAGCTCATACAGCTACTATGGAAATCAGTGCAGCAGTTCCTCAGGAAGATGCTTATCAATTTACCTCAAGATCCAGCTGTACTGTTCTTGGGCATCTACCCAAAGAATGCTTCATCACCATAGAGACACTTGCTCAGTCATATTCATTGCTGTTCTACTCATAATAACCAAAAACTGGAAAGAACCTAGATATGTCTCAACAGAAGAATGGTTAAAGAAATGTGGCACATTTACGTAATGGAGAATTACCCAGCTGATAAAAAAAATTAGATATAAAACTTGCAGGCAAATGTGTGGAACTAGAAAAAAAATCATATCAAGCATTTGCTTATATGTAGTTATTATCTGTGAAGTCAATGATAATAACCAAGACATAATTCATAGACACTCAAAGGGTAGGTATAGGGTAAGGGACTAGAAGGAACAGGCATATATTGTTAGGAGAGGGAAATAAAATACATAGCTATAGTTGGATGTAGGGGTTGGAGTGGGAGAATCAGGTGGGGAGGGAGAGAGGGGTTTGTAGGAGGGAATACATGGAGATGTAAATAAAGTTAAGGGACATTTGAGGGGGTAGTATAGAAACCTAGCACAGGGAGAACTTCCTAAAATACATACTTATATGTAGGTGATCTAAATGAAATTGTCAAATAATGAAGGAGACCTGGTTATTTTCCAAATTGAGCTAATTTTTACAGTTGATGCCCAATGTGGACACGAACTCACAACCCTGAGATTAAGAGTCTCATGTTCTACTGACTGAGAGGTTCAAAAAAGGGGGGGATAATAGTGGGTAATAGAATGAATACTTGTGAGCTATTATTTATGAATAATTCACATTGGTATAGTTTTTGTATATTGATACAAGTTCAAATTGTATTTGTTATTTCTCTTTACAATATTTGTATACCTGTATAAAGTTATTCTATCAGATTGTATATATGCATGTTTCTACCCTGTTTTGGACATTTTGTATATTGATACAACTTTTAGGATATATTTTCATACTGCATTATAGATTATTCTTACCTCTAAAAAAGATACTTATACATTGTTTACATTTTGAGGTCATTGTCCTCATTTGCTGCACATTCATTTACAGATTATTTAATATTCTGACATGAAGTCTTAGTCCTTAAGTTATACAGGTATTAAATATTATAGGTCAATAGTTGTTCATGCTTGTTATACATATAGTCAGATTAATTAGGTTCCTTAGATACATATTCTATTCTGCCTAGACAGGTAATCTTCAACCATTTCAAGGATCTGTAGAACATGGCATTTAAATAACTTAGGGTTCTGTTGACATGAGACATGATTGCTCCTGACAGCACCAATCTATTCCTGAGAGAATGTTGAGCACCAAAGATACTCCACTCAGAGTTTGATTTCTTCTTGGCATAATTGGCCTTTGGGCAAGGAACTGCTCATGTCTTGACCACTGACAAAGTACGGTATCCAGACTGAATAAGCAGAACACAAGAAAAAGGATTGCCAAACCTTGCCAAGACAGGGTAAGATGGTTCTGGAAATTTTCTGCCTCTGAAAATGGTCTGTCAGTTATGCTAGGCCTTAGCCAAAGTTGGTTGCTTCAATGTTGCAAATGAGGTGATTGCTCAGGTATTCAATTGTCTCTGACATATACTGCTTGCCTTGGAAGCTGCTTAATTGCACTTCCTGCCTAGTCAAGTAATATTATCTCCCTTCTCAGGCCTTTGATAGTGTAAAAGATTAGATAATCATAGTTACCTTCTTCTTATGATTTAGCTAAGCTTATTTATGATGCAAAATTTAGACTCTGTGAACTAGAATGTCTATTAAAACATTTATCATGTGTTTCTTGCTTAATATTGTTTATGTTGTTTGCAATTTTATACTTGATGTCTGTTCCTATTGTATATAGTTTTGAATTGGTTTTGGATCACTCTCGTTTAGACAAAAGGGGGATGTGATGGAGAAGCCTTGTTAGCCAATTATCTTTAAGAGTTGGGTCCAAGTTAAGGCACAGCTTTCTGGGACCCAGAGAAAATAGGTGCATGGCCTAGGTGCGCTCTCTTTGTGATTCCCACAGGGCATAGCTGAGCTTGGACTTCTTGTTCCTGTTTTCTGAGTTTTTTCCTTATAATAAATAAAAACATAATTGTTTTATCCTTTAGCTAGCCTGGTTGTTTCTGAATCGAGCTAATTTCTACACCCAATTAATCATCTCTTGTCATCAAACAAAGTTTTCAGCAGTAGAAATGAGTTACATTTAATTGAGTTATTGACTGAAGGTGTCCCATGGGAATCCCCAGGCAACTCAGTTTGTTGCTCTCTCCACTCCCCAAAACAAAAACCTGACAGCAAGTCCCCATTGCTGAAGACAACATCTACACAACTCACTGAAGATGAAGATGTCAAGCTGGTGCCTACTTAGAGTCTTCATCCTTACATACCAACATCTTTGGTACAGGAAGGTACTCTGCACACTCTCAGAAGAAAAATGTTAACCTCAAACTAGTCACAGGCCCTTTATTTACACGGGTGTACTGCCTGTAAGATATGCTAGGGAGGCACTAAGTTTGTGGGGGTAACCAATCAATAATCGACTTGACTTAAGGCTGACTCCACAAGATGGAACCCATATGAGACATTGCTTAGGTGGCCAAGAACCTGAGACTAGATATCCCAGGGGCCTAGTGTAAAACCAAATAATACCAAATATAAAAAGATTAAAAATTATAGTGATAAAATGAGTCCTAAGGATATTCTAATAAGGACACACACACACATACATACATGCATACATACGTACATACACACACACACACACACACACACACACACACACACACACACACACACACACTGGCTTTTCAAGACAGGATTTCTCTGTAGCTTTGGAGCCTGTCCTGGAACTAGCTCTTGTCAACAAGGCTGGCCTTGACTCACAGACGTCTGTCTGCCTTTGCCTCCTGAGTGCTGGGATTAAAGGTGTGTGCCATCACCGCCAAGTAATGATATTCTTCTATACTCATAGATCAGTGCCTTACTCAGACATCAGCAGGAACAGATGTAGAGACCCACAGTCAGACATTACACAGAGAGTGAGAAACCTTGGAACACTCAGCCCTAAATGGGATGTCTCCATCAAATCCCTCCTCTCGGAGCTCAGGGGACATTGTGGAAGAGGGGGTGGAAAGAATGTAAGAGCCAGAAGGGATTGAAGGCACCAAGAAAACAGGCTTTTCAAATCGACTGAAGAAAGCTCATGTGAACTCGCAGAGTCAGAAGCTAGATGTCCAGGGCCTCCTTGGGCCTGCACCAGGTCCTTTATGTATATATTATGGCTTCTTGTTTAGTGTTTTTATAGGACTCCCAAGTATGTGAATGAGACATCTGATTCTTGTGCCTTCTCTTGGGCTCTTTTCCTTCTGTTCGTCTGCCATGTTCTACTTCAATGTTATAGTTTCTGTTTTATCTTATTGTATTTTATTTTGTTATATTTAAAAAAGGAAGGAAGGAAACCTAGTAACTAGGGTAAAGGTTAACAACTGAACTGTCATTTATACCTGCTAGGAGAGGGAAATTCATTTCCTCCAGTTGAGTAACTGCTGTGGGACAACGGTCTTACACCCTGTAAAGATTTGTCACTCATATTGGTTTTAATAAAATGTTGATTGGCCAGTAGCCAGGCAGGAAGTATAGGTGGGGTGAGAAGACTAGGAGAATTCTGGGAAGAGGAAAGGCTCAGTCTGCAGCTGCCACCAAGATGCAGAGGAAGCAAGATGAGGATGCCTCACTGATAAAAATACCAAGCCATGTGGCTAAACATAGACAAGAATTATGGGTTAATTTAAGTTGTAAGAGCTAGTTAATAATAATCCTGAGCTAACAGGCCAAACAGTGTGTAATTAATATAAGCCTCAAGACTAAACTGCTGTGGGACCAGGCAGGACAGAAACTTCCACATACAAGTGACAGTGGGCCAAGCACTCTAGGATGGGCCTCATGTTCAGAAGTAGTTAGCTAGTATATAATGGATGCAACAGTTTTTTTGGTATGCTTTTATTTGGTTACAGTTTGGTGTTGGTTTCTTTTTCCTTTTTAGGTGTGGTTTAATTTTGTTTTGTTGGTTTGGGGGGGTTGTGTGTATTGAGTTTTGTTTGTTTTTTGAGAAAGAACTTAATGTTGGGGCATTGGGAGTGGAGAGGGTGTGTAGGACTTGGGGGGAATGGAAGAATATGATCAAAATATATTTAAATTTAAAATTGTTTTAAATAATGAAAGGTATAATAAAAAGAATGAAATGCATAAAAGAAAAAATAAAAATAAATAATGTAATTTACCAAAAATAAGTTTCACTAATTATAATAATAAACATATTTTTTAAATTGTTCTTATTTTTCTAAGACACAATTTCTTCAGTATTTAAAAATCCTGGCAAACTCAGCAGAAACCATAAGTAATTATTCTGATAAAAATTCAAATGTTATTGTTTAACCAGTTCTTAGAAATGTTACCAAGAATAGATATGTATCTTATAAGAACTTAATTATTATAAACAGCTTCTGATTTATATAAATGAGCCAAATTTTAACAAACTTTAATCATCGTACTTGTACCATCTTAAGTTCCATTCTCCACACACCCTCTTGTGATGCACTTGTAGCTTCAGAGATATTCTTAAGCTCCCTAGTCTTGCCCTGACTTTTTCTTTTTCCAGTTTTGAAAAATCCTATCATTTTATCTTAGGGAAAATAATCTTACTTTACCACACAAAAAGCTTTTCCGTCCCCAAATACCTTTTGCCTTTCATCCTTTCTTAATTGTATAGTATCATATCCCATTCATATCTTCCTCTGCCTTCAGTGGTTTTTATCCTTAATATAACAAATTACTTTACATTCAAGATCTGGTCATGCAATAGAGCATCATGACAAAAGCACCAGGTTATTAAAAGATAATTGATTCTGAATTATGCTTATGACACAGTGTAGCAAACTAAGGAAACCTGGCTATACCTAGTTAACATCTTGGCTCTCACAAGACTTAAATATATTATTGGCAAATGGCTCTTTTTTTATTTCTTCTTGTGAAACAAAGTCTTGCTATGCATCCCCAGCTGGCCTCGAAATCATAGCAGTCCTCTTCTCTCAAGTGCTGGGATTGCAGGTGTGAACCACTATGCCAGACATTGCTCGGCTATTTTAAAAGGCTCTTTTGCACAACCTCCTTCTCTTTCACTCACACAATCTAGGAGTTACAGGAATGCTACAGTTCAGAAAAAGCTGGCCAACTTTAGCAGACCTCTCAACAATGTTGCAGAGAAAACCTGTGTTGGCGTGAACAAGAGAAAAAAGAGAAGTAGAGAGCCCCAAACTCTTTAAATGGTAACCTTGCGGTTGCCGTTGGGTATGCAAAAGGAACTTGGTACCCTGAAGAACTGAGTGAGGAACGGAATGGCTACTTTGTGTGGGTACTTGCTACTGGATGCAGGGAGTGTTGTCTGACCAGAGCACCTGTTCTCTTCATACATTTCATTTCTCTCAAGAACATGCTTGGGACAAACTGTAGCACGAGCCACTACCCATGGGTTCCTTACTGCAGGCTCAATCCTGTTATCCATTGCTTCTGAGGATGACTCTTACCATGCCCTACTCTACATAAGCTTTGGAGACTGAACCATAGCTGCAATGCAGTCCCCAGGTCAGGGCAGACCCTTTTTTCCTGTCACTAAATGAGATGGCAGCACATTGGGTCTCTGGCTAAGCGTAACACTAGGAGAAGGTCTGACTGTTCAGACTCCTGGTTTGGTTCAGGAACTGTTTGTTCCTTGTCTACTCATATATCCTGTACACTTTCAATGTCCACGGTTTTACAAGGGGCTTTGGGAAAATGGCTAGGCATCAGGAAGTTCTCAGGTCCCTGATACCAGATGAGGAAGAGCAGTGAGGCTGGATGGGGATGGGGAGTATGAAGGACATTATGGGTAGCCGCAGAGCGTGGAAGAACATAAGTTGCAATTGGAGAGCTGCAAGGTGGCACCTGGAGGGAGAAAGTGCTCATTTTAATGTGTTTGGAAGCAGAAGAAATCATGATTAGTGAGAGTGCCTCCTCTGGGTGTCACCCCAGAGTTGGTTCATGTGAATAGGGTCTCGAGGTTTGTCGGCATTTATCAGAGACAAAGGTACTTAGGGCATCTGAGGGATTGGCTCATTGTGATGTCCTACTGGGAAAACTCCCTTGGTTCCATGTAGCCTGGGGATGGTGTATAGAGACCCATTTATTTACCTATCTTTGACATCTGAAATACTCATTTAGTACTAGCTGTGTCTTTGTATAGAAATCAAAGGAGTAGAAACACTGAAGTGGTAAAAGCCCGAAGATCATGGGAGAGCAGATGAGGATAAGTAGTAAGTGGTTGTGGGAAGACAGAGTGAAACATGGCTGCTCCATTGCTATAGGGGCAACTTCTAAATCAAGACTTCTAATAGATGGAGGATATCTTTGAAATCACACAGGAAAGGAATCTCAGGACATGCTCTCCTTCAGAGTTAAGTAGATTCTGCTGGATTTGGCCTTGGAGGTGACCCTACCAAGAGTCTGAATTTCTGACCAGTACTCATTGTGGTTGCTGCTGATCTATGAACCACACCTTTATGTCTGGTTAGACTGCTGGGGAGTTTGTAAAAATTCCTCCACTTGTTTTGAGCACATTGTTTTAGCTGCATTTGAGCACAGATTCTACCTGGAAAGTTTTGGCTTCTGGACAGCAGGAGGAAGTGATTAGATAGATGTTAGTTAAGTATTTGTTCCAGTTGTCATTTGAAAACCAAGACTCTGTGAATTACATGAACTTGAGTGGAAAAAAACTGGACAGTGAAGAGGTCTTTTGACAAGGATAAAGACTAAACCAACCCACAGTCCCCTCAGGTACATAAGAAGCATCTTGAAAGCACGCAAATACCATGATTCTGTCTTGATATTCCTCTTTGCTTTAAACAGTTTAGGATATAGTTTCTGTGCAAGCAGGTATTTGTCCGTGTGTGTGTGTGTGTGTGTATGAGTGTGCATGTTGTGTGAGTGAACATGTATGTATGTGCATATGGAAGTCCAAGGTTGATTTCTGGTCTCCCTCTGAATGTTAAGTTTATTCCTTCAGCTAGGCTGGCTTTCCAGTGAGCTTCAGAGGCCTGCTTCCCTCCATCTCCCCTCTGTTCTCCTGAGGCCACAGTTATAGGCAAGAAATTCCATAATCAATTTGTTTTTCATGGGTT
This sequence comes from Ondatra zibethicus, assembly GCA_004026605.1. Taxonomy (NCBI): domain Eukaryota; kingdom Metazoa; phylum Chordata; class Mammalia; order Rodentia; family Cricetidae; genus Ondatra; species Ondatra zibethicus. Next base: position 76,604 of record PVIU01004035.1, read on the forward strand.
TTATGGAATGGAACTCAAGTCCCCATGCTTGCATAGCAGACACTTCATTGACAGAGTCACTTCTACAGCCCAGGATCCAGATTCATGAACTGTAGTGTGCAAACCAATAGCTAAAGGTGGAGGTTGAGGAGAAGCAGGAGGAGAAGGAAGAAGAAAAAGTATAAGAAGATGATGAAGATGAAGAGAAGAAGAAGAAGAAGAAGAAGAAGAAGAAGAAGGAAGAGGAAGAGGAAGAGGAAGAAGAAGAAGAAGAAGAAGAAGAAGAAGAAGAAGAAGAAGAAGAAGAAGAAGAAGAAGAAGAAGAAAGATTGACAATGTAAAAATGTTTCTGAACATGCCATAGCCCAAATCCATTCAGGATCAAACATGAAATGAACATGGAGTATTTCTGCAGCACTCACCTGTGTTGTGTCTCATATCACATGACTTCATTGTATGCTGTGGGACAATTGTCTTGTAGCCTGTAAAGATTTGTCACTTGTATTAGTTTAATAAAACTCTGATTGGCCAGTAGCCAGGTGGGAAGTATAGGTGGGGCAACGAGAACAGAAGAATTCTGGGAAGAGGAAAGGTTCAGTCTGCAGTCATCACCCAGAAGCAGAGGAAGCAACATGAGAATGCCTCAGTAATAAAAGGTACCAAGCCACGTGGCTAACGCAGACAAGAATTATGGGTTAATGTAAGATATAAGAGTTAATAAGAAGCCTAAGCTTCTTATTAGGTCAACTAGTTTTATAATTGTAAGTTTCTTTGGGACTGAATGGCTGTAGGATCAGGTGGGACAGAAACCTCTGTCAACAACTGTAGTCTTGAATTCAGAACATAAGACATGTAGTTGGTACTGTGCATGTTACCATGGCACCTAACACCAATGAACAGTGCCTGCAATACCTTGGCTCAGATTCAAGAGTTATGTACATTATGAATTACAGTTTCTATAGTTTATGCAAAGTTTTTGTCATAGAAACATGAAGATTTAAGTGTAGAAAAAAGACTTTTAATATTTTTCTTTCATCATTTTAATCATGTAAGCATCACATTAGAATATCTTTACATTGGATTGTGTTAGAATGTTTAAGTTCCTGGACTCACAAAAAAATTATTAAAGAAATTTTGGCTTGGAATTAGGATACAATTTTCAAAAAATTTAAAATGGCACTAAGCATACATTTGCCATTTTGTGCTATGTATTTGTGCAAAGCAGAATTCTCAGTATTGACCATAATAAAATAAAAATATTCCTCAACACTGGAATAGATTGAAGATGTCCTTTTAGTATCAAACAGCCAAGATTACTTCTTTATGTAAAACAAGCAGTCACACCTACCTCATTAGCATGGAAATCTTCTTTCACCGTTAATAAATGGTAAAATTATATTCATACCATTGCTTTAATTTCTATGATTTATTATCAGTAATTATATGCTTCATTTAACTATTTTATATATGACCGATCATGTAACAGTTTTCAGGTCATTACAGGAGAAGGTTAAGAAGTCCTTTAGACAGACTCGGGGAATAACCTTGGCCTAGAAGCTGGGAATTTAGGGGATCAACAAGCATGATTTCAAGTCTTCAGGAGAATAGCCTTTCACTTTATCCATACTTTGTCAGGCCCGTTGATGCTTAATGTGACACAAGTTCCCCTCCATCACAGAACTTCCCAGGAAGCTGACTGAAGTAAAGGGTCACGGTTGGGTGTATGTTTTCCCATCTCAGATCAGCTGTTATTGCTGAGCAGTCCTGTTGAGAAGGAGGCTGAGGTTGATTTGTGATCCGTCAGTTCTGCTTACTGAAGGGGTAGGTGTGAATCATGTGCTAGATGGCTTCTCTCTGGGCTTAGGGAGTGCTTGAAAGACCAGGAGGGCATTTTCAGTTGGACTAGTTATTCCTGAGTTCCATAGCCAGGAGCAGTGTCCCTTTGTTTATTATGGTCTTCTCTTTGTCAGTACATTGTGCCTGCATCTGAGGAAAGAACATTTTTTAGCTTCCAGAACTATCTCTAATTACCCAGTCAGATTCGATTTTGCTTGATGTCTTCCCATTCTTATTATCTATTCTATGCAGTGTGCATTTCTCAACAGTCAATACATTCCAGGGTAAATGAATAAGAACAAGATATGTTAGTATGTCTGACTGACTTGCTTTGAAACAACAAGCTTGCCTGCTTCTTAAAGGGCAAAAGGATGTTACCTGTGACCCTTAGTGGATCACTACAAAGCAGTGAACCTTGTCTTGCTCCCACTGTAAGCTATGGTATGACCCAAACTCCTGTTATAGAACTACACTGACAGGTGATGAAGGTTTATGGGGCAATCTCCAACCATTCAAAAAAATCTGTTTTAGAGATGGAAGTGAAGGCACCTAGTTCTACTATGTTTGACCTATTTTTGCAGGGTCATTTTCTTTAGACTTAAGAAAGTGACAATCTATAAGAGGATAACTTTGAAACTTTAGTGAGTCATGAAAATTAGCTCAGAATTGAGCTCTCTTTTTGGTGGTCAACAATGGTTTCTTTGATGGAAATTGTATTTGCTCATCTGGATGTGTGATTCTGAATTCTACACTTTCTCTCATGAACTGGTTTCCCCGAGAAAGCCTTTAGCTTGACTGAACCTTCATGTTTGTCACATGTATGGTACAGGAGAATTGTCTGTATTCTGTCAATCATGTTTTAAATAAATGCTGATTGGCCATTAGCCAAGATGTATAGGTGGGACAACCAGACAGGAAGTAGAGGCGGAGCAAGGAGAGTAGGAGAATTCTGGGAAGCAGGAAGCTCTCTTGGCACTCTTGCCTGGACCACCAAAGAAGCAGGATGTGACCTGCCCCACTGAAAAAGGTACTGAGCCATGTGGCTAACATAGATAAGAATAATGGGCTAATATAACTTATAAGAACTAATACTTAGCCTGAGTTAATGGGCCAGTCAGTTTATAACCTAACATAGACTCTCTGTGTGATTTTCTCTGAGACTAAATGGCTGGGGTACCCGGCAGGACAGAAACCCCAACTACCAGGCCCTCATGCTACACATGTAAGTTGGAGACAAGAGCAACTACCTCTGGTTTGGTGTGGATATCCAGTATTCAGAATCTATGATGACATTTCCTATACTCCTGATAACATAAATACCCAGTAAATGGGATTTACCCTTCCTCACTTTTGTTTGATAGAAGATCATACTGTGTTTTATTTTGGTGTGGTATTCTTTTGGTCTTCACAATGAAATGAATTCTTGAATGTGATACTGTTACAATGGAACTTCTGGTAAAACAGCGTGAGTAGAACAGAAGAAGGGCTGACTCCTGAGACCAGCTGGAGGGGGAGGCCATGTTGTTCAGGAGCCTCCATGCTGGGCAGATCTTCTTCCAGGGACCACTGGGTTCTTAGAATCTGGGTCTCACTTGCTTTGAGGAGAAGGAAAAGTGATGGGGAAGGTGTACCTTGAACATGTTTAGAAATGTGTTATGCAGAGTAGAATCTAAGACAAATTAGGGTCTAGATAACACTGCTTTTATTAATTAACCCATCGATCTGTTAAATCATTCATTTACTTGGTCATTTTTTGTGCTAGACACTGTGCACCCTTCCCTCTAGGAGCCTGGAGAGTGGCATGGGGTAGCTATGGTCGCACATAGCATGTTTCCACTCAAGTAGGACAACAGAGCTGGAGCTTGTCTCACAAATAGCTTCAGATCTTAAAATAAGTCTTTTCTATTAGAATATTTGTATCTTACCTCATTCCATTATCTTTTGGATGGATATAAAAAAGTGTACAGTGAGGAAGACTGCATGTAATACCTAAGAAATACTGAATTCTCCCCAGTGGAGTTTGAGCAAAATGGTACAATGATAGTACAACTTCTATGTGCCTTACTTCAGGGAAACCTTGCTATGGACTTTCACTTTTTCATCTGTCTGACGGGCAACCAACCATAAGTAGTCTTGGAATGTTGAATGTCATTTGATGGGTAGAAACTTAGATTTTGTTGACAGTGTGAGACTCCTCTGCACATAGGCTTAGACACACTCTGGGTCCAGACTCAGGACTGGAACACTCGTAGCTAAGATTTTATGAACTCCAAAATTGAAATGATCTCCACATCTTTACAGTGCAAACAGACATTTAATCCTCTCCCAGGATCTCACTTCACAAGAAGTATCTCTACTTTACACTAAGAGGAACACACCATCTTGGTGGTGAATGGCAGAGTGTGGGAGCTGCAATTTAAGGCAGCAATGACAGCAACAGGAAAGTCAGTAACTGATTAGGCAGCCAAATTTGAAATTATAATGCCAGAAGGAGTGATGTCTTTCCTCAAGGGCCATGATATACATTCAATACAAGTAGGCCAGTGGTTACCACCTCTAGACATCCCTGCTCATCCCGACCATGTTCAACTGAAGTCTCCTTGCTTGTACCTCAAATCCTCAGCTTTTCTGTGGATCCCGAAGGTTTAATGGTCACTGTAATCCAAACACAGGAGAGGAGTCTTCCCACTCTTGTACCACTCATTAACACATTCATTTATGGGATAGTTACTGAAGATGCCCTCAGGCCAGGGAGATGACTGTCTTAGTTATGGTTTCTATAGCTGTGAAGAGACACCATGACTAAGGCAACTCTTGTAAAGGAAAAACATTTAATTTGGAATGGCTTACATTTTTAGAGGTTCAGTACATTATCGTTACAGCGGGGATTGTGGAGGCTTGTGGGCAGACATGGTGCTCACCATTCTCATCACAGCAGGGAGTGTGGAGGCTTGTGGGCAGACATGGTGCTCACCATTATCGTCACAGCAGGGAGTGTGGAGGCTTTGTGGGCAGACATGGTGCTCGCTACACCTTGATCAGAAGGCATCAAAAGTGGACTGTGACACTGAGTGGAGATTAAGCAAAAGCAACCTCAAAGCCCACCCCTATGGTGACATACTTCCTTCAACAAATCTACACAGACCTACTTCGACAAGGCCACACCTATTTTGACAAGGCCACACCTCCCAATAATGTCACTCCCTATGAATTCATAGGGCCAATTAAATTCAAACAACCACGATGACTGATGTATATTTTAGTAGAGATATCACCGAGAAACCCAACATCCCCAGAAACACATAAAAACAATGTGCAAGAGGCATAAAATACAAGTATGAGGAGATAAAAAACACAGATGGTCTTCCATGACTACAGGTTTTACAACTGTGGATTCAACCAACAGTTCTTTGGAAATATGTGTGAGTATGGGTGGGCACAGGGATTGCCCAGAGGGAAGGGAATAAATGGCCACATGGAAGCCTTCTGTGTCACAACCTAACTTAAAATAAGAGGAGGAACAGTAGAAGACTTGTGCAAAGAAAGAAGAGGGGATAAAGGATTAAGCAGGATAGATATAGAGAGTGGGTGAGAAGAAGTGTAATGAGTATGTTGACCAAAATGGCAGATGTATAAAAATGCCTAGGAAAACACACAGTTTGTAAGCTAACTACAAAATGCAGCTTTAAACAGGAGCCCTGACTGAGTCACCCAGCATGGGTGGACAATGTTATTCCCAGAAGACCTGGGATACTAAGTGGACGTCACAGCACAAGGCATGTGATGCCTCCCTAGAAGATACTGATCAAGGAGACCCCAGAACTTTATGAAACCACCTGGCCTAATGTCGTTGTCCTTAGTTATCCACCATGGACAACACCACATGCTTCAGCTGCAGGCTATGTAGAAATCAATCTCAAACCAATCAGGAGACTTCTTTTATGATGACTATCATCCATGGCCTGAAATATGCTATGCAAGCTTCTCTGAGAGAAAAGACATCAATGGTCTTGCTTAGTGGTAAACCCAGCATGCTGCAATATTGATCTGCCAGGCAAGATGTGCCCCTTGGTGCAATGATGGCAGGACTGTTATGGAACACCCAGGCACTTTCCTCCTGGATCTGGGGCTTGCTCCATAGAAAAGAGTTCCATGTACTGTAATCCTGACCAAAAGCTCATAGCTAGAAAGCATGACCCCTAGGATAGAGCCTAAGATAGGACCATTGATAAATGGTTTTGCTTTCAAATCAGCTTCTAAATATTTGTTTCTTCCCCTCAGCAACTTCTTTTTGCAGTGGCCATCAGTAAGTTGAGAGAGGTGTAACTGGTCAGAGTGAAGAGAATGGAGACTGGGGGACCTTTACATTAACCGCATCACCACCAAGGCTCAGGAACATTGTGGAAGTGGATGCAGACATAATGGAAGACCTAAAGGATGGAGAGAAATATACCGAATGCTGCCTTCTGTTTGTAACATGGCTACCATGATCATGATTCCCAGCAGCTCTGGTGATTTGAAGAAGAGTCATAGAAGATCAGGTCAGCCAAAATCCAAGCATCGGTGAGCTAGATGTCCAGGCTCTACCCCGAAATGAGGGCCTGTTGACAAACAGTAATTGTTGGTGCAAGAAGAATCTTTCTTTATAGAGGATGTGGGTACTTTTGATTGCTCTCGCTCAACAGGAAGCACTAACAGAACTTAATCAGTTATAAAAACAAGCCACAAAACTGGAAGAGCAATGTGATGGGGGCTGAGGAAGAAACTGAAAGGGGAAGAAGATCAGATATGATCCTATTGCATACATGTGTGAAGTTCTCGGGAAAAGAAATTAAAAAAGAAAATTAGAAGAGTAAAAGTCAAAAATTTTGAAAAACAAATACAATAGACATATACTAAATGTTCAGTATAATAACTATCCATGGATCATTTAGATTGTATTAGATACTAATCTACAGATTATTTGAAGGATATGTTTAGGATACATGAAACTACAATGTCTTTTTAATACAGTTGCAAGGATTAAGGTATTCATTGGGTATTGTAATTTAGATATTCAGTATCTTCCCAAGGCTTTTTTGTTGGTGACTTAACTCTTGAATTGGTCAAGTTCTCTAGAGAAAAAGAACTATAGAATGAATCTTTATATATATAGAAAGGGGGTTTATTGGAACGATTTACAGGGTGTGATCCAGCTAATTCAACAAAGGCTGGCTATGAAGACAAAGTTCAAGAACCCAGAAAGTTGTTCAGTCTATGTGAGTGGATATTTTAGCTGGTTGTCAGTAGATGCTGGAATCCTGAAGAAGTGGGTTCTAATGCCAGTGAAGGAACGGACTTGCTAGAAAGGCAACAGCAAGCAGGCAGAGAACTTTCATCTTGTTTTCCACATCTGTATCGAGGCTTCCAACACAAGGTGGGGCCCAGATTAAAAGTGTATCTTCTGTCTTCAAGGTCAGGATCAAAAGCTTGTGTCATCTGATCTCAAAGGTCAAGATTAGAAATGAATCCACCCACTTCAAACCAAGGAAAAAAGTCCCTCACAAGTGTGCCCTCCACTTTCTGGGTTCCAGCAATCCATCACAACCCTCAGCACAGGAAGTTTAGAAGCCAGGTCTTCTAGGAGTGATTGAGTCCCGAAGGCTCTGACCCAACTAATGGGATAATTGAAGGACTATGGAAGTTGGAAACTTTGATAGTGGAGGTTGTTTGGAGAAAGTGGGCTGCTGGGAGTGTCTTGGAGAGGGATATCTTGTCTCCAGCTGCTTTCTTCCCCTGTTTCTTAGTCTCCTGTCACCAGTGAAGGGTCTGATTTTCTTCACTGCATGTTTCCTGCCATAGTGTTCTGCCTCACTTGTCAGGGTCCCAAAAGCCAAAGAGCCAAGTGCCCAAGTCCTGGGACTCTAGAATATGTGAATCTAAATAAATTCTTTTTTAAAGTTTTTTCCTTAGGTGATTTGCCACAGAGGCAAACATGACTGAAACATGGAGGGTTCAGGAGCCAATCCACCAGGGAAGCCTAGGGACAATTGGATTGTTAGCTAATGGAGACTACGCGGTATGCAGAGGCATAAGACAAGACTGTGTCTTCTGTCGCTCAGGAGAGGCTTGCGAGAGAGGCCTAGGATTAATTACACACAGCGACGATACATATGTTTCCTCTCTTGCTGATTACAGCTAGTTGCAGGATCATTGAGTGTATTGCTCTGGGTGAATGTCAGGACATTTCACCGGATTCCCCTTGGTTCTCCGTGAAGCTGCAATTAACTTCACTAATTATTCCCTTCACCACATGTGCTTCACTTAATGAAGAACCAAACTAATGAATGTTGATCTTTTAAAAACTTTTTTCCCCCTAAAGCCGTCTTGGCTGCCATCCATTTTGCACCAACAATGGCTCCTTGAATAAAATCGTGAGTATCAAAGGCATCCAAAATTGCTGGGGGAGTGGGATGGCACTGGCAATAAGCCATGTGCAGATGTAGTTGGATAAAATTTGGAAGCTTTTCTAGTGGGTCAAGCACGCACTTCTGCAGCAACTTATCTTTAGCAATTATTAGTGGTGGCATCGGCATACCAATGATGTGTATCAAGGACAAGGCTAAAAAGCCTGCCCACTGCAAATAAGCAAGAGTTCAGCTCAGAAGCCAATGGTATCCTTGGAATTTAGCAGAGTATTGTTTCCCTCAGGATACAGGTAACAATGATGAAAGGATACTCTGTTTTAACCTCCTCTGACTTCTGTCAAGATATCTGTTATAGGCAGAATTTTCTGTCCTGTCAGCCAGATCCCCAATAACCAAACAGAGATTTATTATTAATTATAAATGTCTGGCTGATAGTTTAGATTTCTTAATAACTAGCTATTACATCTTAAATTAATCCATATTTTTTAATGCATGTTCTCTCTTGTGGCTTGGTACCTTTCCTCAGTATAGCATTCTCAACTTGTTTATCCCAGAGATCTCTCTCTGTCTGCAAGTCCTACCCAATCTCTTCCTACCTAGCTATTAGCCATTTAGCTCTTTATTAAACTAATGAGAACAATATATTCACAGTGTACAAAATGATTATTCCATAACATTCTCCCCCTTTTGTCTAAGTAAAAATGAAGGTTTTAACTTTAGGATAGTAAAGCTATATACAAAACCATTATCAGGTAAGAATTAGTTATAATATCCAGTCTATTTATATATTTGCAAATTTAGGGAAATAATCTATTATCTATCTTATCTTTGTGAGTCTAAAGTTTTATACCTAATTTATTTTTATCATAACTAAACAAAGCTGTAAGTCTAATTATTAAGTCTATTTAGTCTTTAAATCCATCAAACCTCAAATGATGTAATATTACCAAACAGCAGGTATATTTGACTGCCTGAATGATCACCAAAGTTTCCTCTGTAACATTGGGGCATCCATCCTAGCATATCTGACAGACGTTTCTGAGAAGCAGGGAATTTTGAACAACTGTCCTACCTTGTCTTGGCAAAGTTTGGCAGTTGCATTCTCTTGTGTTCTGTTTGTCCAATTTAGACAGCATACTGTCAGCAGTTGCGCCATGGACAGTTTTTTAACCAAATGGCTTTTCCCATAAAGAATGTAAATGTCATATGGAGTTTCTTTGATGCCCATCATCTTCTCTGAAGTAGATTGATGCTATCAGGAGCAGATGTGACTCACTGTCATAAAAAACCTCAGGTTTTTAAACATCTTAAATGCCATATTCTATAGGTCTTTGAAGTTTTGAAGGCCTTCTATCTATCTAAATGATGTGGGAGTCCCCTCTGTGTGCTGTCATTACCATTAATGAACAAAGAAACTGCCTTTGTCTGTTGATAGGGCAGAACTTAGGTAGGCAGGGAAGACAGAACAACTGTGTGCCCGCTTTCTTGCTTCTGGCTCCCTGTTCCAGCTGCTAGACTCTGTTCCTGTTTGCACAGAGGACTGTTGTCTAGGACCGTGATCTGTAAGTTTTCCCTTTAAATAAATAACACTTGAGATCCATCCGGAGGGGTAAGTGTCTGCCGGCCCAGCTAGCCAGATGCCCAGGGAAGGGAGTACAGGCACACTCCAATCCCCTAAACTTTGTGGCCATTTAGCGGGGCTTCTCCCAGGCTACAGACTTTCTCTACTTATCCCAACCCAGCTTACACCCAAGCACCCCTTTCTATCTGTGGGGTCCTAGGATCCCCCAACTCAGCCTGCTTTGGGGCTGAGGGTCTGGGGACACAGTGGTGAGGGCAAGGCTGCAGGGGTTTCTTTGTTCCATGGAGCCAGTATCTACCAAGGCCACCCTTTTTTTCTGTAAGGTCCTTGTCCAGCAAGTGGCCCTGATCCAGTACCAGTAGATCCATCCAGAGGGGGTCCTTAGATCCACCACCACAGCCTACTTCAGGGAGGAGGGGATCTGAGAACCAACTCTAGTGATAAGGGGACCTAAGAGAGGGCAGAACAAGAAAAATCCCCAAGTACACAGTTAGCCACAGCAAAAATCGGACCAAGCCACTGAGACTCTCCTGACCACATTTGAAGGAAGAGATGGGCAGGCGCCAATGCAAGAATTCCTCCAACAACCTGAAAAGCAACATGATAACACCAGAATCCAGCAAATATGCAACAGGAAGACTTGAACAACATAATCAAGAAGAAGTAGAAGAAATCAACTTTAAACGTAACATTATGAAAGTGATAGAGACCATTAAAGAGGGTGTGAAAAACTCCTTTAAAGAAATGGATGGGAAGACTAACAAAAAGTTAGAAGAAATGAATAAATCCCTCAAAGATAACCTAGAAAACCAGGAAAAAGCAATCAAGCAGGGAATGGAAACAGTTCAAGACTTGGAAACCAAAATGGAGGCAATGAAGAAAACACAAACCGAGGGATGGCTGGATATAGAAAATCTGGGTAAATGAACAGGAACTACAGAGACAAGTATAACCAACAGAATACAAGAGATACAAGAAAGAATCTCATATGCTGAAGATACTATAGAGGAAATAAATGCATTGATCAAAGAAAACAGCAAATCCAACAAATTCTTAACACAAAACATCCAGAAAATCTGGGACACCATTAAAAGACCAAATATAAGAATAATAGGGGGAGAAGAAAGAGAAGAATTACAGCTCAAAGGCCCAGAAAATATATTCAACAAAATTATAGAAGAAAACTTTCCGAACCTAAAGAAGGATATTCCTGTGAAGGTACAAGAAGCATACAGAACACTGAATAGACTGGATCGAAAAAAAAAATCCCCTTGCCATATAATAATCAAAACACAAAACATACAGAATAAAGAAAGAATATTAAGAGCTGCAAAGGAAAATTGTCAAGTAACATATAAAGTTAAACCTGTCAGAATTACACCTGACTTCTCAATGGAAACCATGAAAGCCAGAAGGTCTTGGATAGATGTGCTGCAGACACTAAGAGACCATGGATGCAAGCCAAGACTACTATACCCAGCAAAGCTTTCTTTCACCATTGATGGAAAAAAACAAGATTTTCCAGGATAAAAACAAATTTAAGCAATATGTAGCCACAAACACAGACTTACAGAAAGTACTAGAAGGAAAACCACAATTAAAGGAAGCAAACAACACCCATAATAACACAGACATCTAACAACCCTCCACCAGCACAACACAAAGAAGGGAAGCACACAAACTCTACCACCAAAAAAAATAACTGGAGTTAACAACCACTGGTCATTAATATCACTTAATATCAATGGACTCAATTCACTTATAAAAAGGCACAGGTTAAGAGAATAGATATGAAAACAGGATCCAACATTCTGCTATTTTCAAGAAACATACTTCAACCACAAAGACAGACATTACCTCAGAGTAAAGGGTTGGGAAAAGGTTTTTCATTCAAACGGACCTAAGAAACAAGCGGTTGTGGCTATACGAATATCTAACAAAATCGACTTCAAACTAAAATCAATCAGAAGAGATGGAGATTGACACTTTATACTCATAACAGGAACAATTCATCAGGATGAAGTCTCAATCCTGAATATATATGCCCCTAATATAAAAGCACTCACATATGTAAAAGAAACATTATTAGAACTCAAAGCACACATCAAACCCCACACACTAATAGTAGGAGATTTCAACACTCCTCTCTCTCCAATGGAAAGGTCAACCAGACAGAAACCTAATAGAGAAATAAGAGAACTAATGGAGGTAATGAATCAAATGGACTTAACAGACATCTATAGAACATTCCACCCAAATAGGAAAGAATATACCTTCTTCTCAGCATCTCATGGAACCCTCTCGAAAATTGATCACAAACTCGGTAACAAAGCAAACATCCACAGATACAAAATATTTTAGTAACTACCTGTGTCTTATCGGATCACCATGGAATAAAGTTAGAATTTAACAACGATTCTACCCCCAGATAGCCTACAAACTCATGGAAACTGAACAGCCAACTACTGAACCACCCCTGAGTCAGGGAAGAAATAAAGAAAGAAATTAAAGTCTTCCTTGAATTCAACAAAAATAAAGACACAACATACACAAACCTATGGGACACCATGAAAGCAGTGCTAAGAGGAAAGTTCATAGCACTTAGTGCCCACATTAAAAATAACAGAGAAAGCTCACATTAGAGACTTAACAGCACAGATGAAAGCTCTAGAAAAAAATAAGCAGACTGACCCAGGAGGAGTAGAAGACTGGAAATAATCAAGCTGAGGGCTGATATCAACAAAATAGAAACACAGAAAACAATCCAAAGAATCAATGAAACAAATATCTGGTTCTTTGAGAAAATCAACAAGATTGAAAAACCCCTATCCAAACTAATCAAAAGGCAGAGAGAGAACACACAAATTAACAAGATCAGAAATGAAAAGGGGGACATAACAACAGACACTGAGGAAATTCAGAGAATCATTATATCTTACTACAAAAGCCTGTATGCCACAAAATTGGAAAACATAAAATAAATGGATAGTTTTTTAGATAAGTACCATATACCAAAATTAAATCAAGACCAGGTGAACAATTTAAATAGACCTATAAGTTGTGAGGAAATAGAAGCTGTCATAAAAATCCTCCCAACCAAAAAATGACCAAGACCCGATGGTTTTAATGCAGAATTCTACCAGAACTTCCAAGAAGAGCTGATACCTATACTTCTGAATGTGTTTCACATAATAGAAACAGAAGAGTCCTTGCCAAACTCTTTTTATGAAGGTACAGTTACCCTGATACCAAAACCACACAAGGACCCAACTGAGAAAGAGAATTACATACCAATCTTGCTCATGAACATTGATGCAAAAATTCTCAATAAAATACTGGCGAACTTAATCCAACAACACATCCAAAAAATCATCCATTATGATCAAGTAGGCTTCATCCCAGAGATGCAGGGCTGGTTCAACATACAAAAATCTATCAATGTAATCCATCATATAAATAAACTGAAAGAAAAAAAAATGATCATTTCATTAGATGCTGAAAAAGCATTTGACAAAATTCAACACCCCTTTATGATAAAGGTCTTGGAAAGATTAGGAATACAAGGATCATATCTAAATATAATAAAAGCAATATACAGCAAGCCAACAGCTAACATCAAATTAAATGGAGAGAAACTCAAATCCATCCCACTAAAATCAGGAATAAGATAAGGATGTCCACTCTCTCCATATCTCTTCAACAGAGTGCTTGAAGTTCAAGCAATAGCAATAAGACAATACCAGGAGATCAAGTGGATTCAAATTGGAAAGGAAGAAGTCAAACTTTCGTTATTTGCAGATGATATGATAGTATACATCAGTGACCCCAAAAACTCTACTAAAGAACTCCTACAGCTAATATGTACCTTCAGTGATGTGGCAGGATACAAGATCAACTCAAAAAAATTAGTAGCCCTCCTATACACAAAGGATAAAGAAGCAGAGAGGGAAATCAGAGAAACATCACCTTTCACGATAGCCACAAATAGCATAAAGTATCTTGGGGTTACACTAACCAAGGAAGTGAAAGATCTATTTGACAAGAACTTTAAGGCTTTGAAGAAAGAAGTTGAAGAGGATACCAGAAAATGGAAGGATCTCCCATGCTCCTGGATTGGTAGGATTAACATAGTAAAAATGGCAATCCTACCAAAGGCAATCCATAAATTCAATGCAATCCCCTTCAAAATCCAAACAAAATTCTTCATAGACCTTAAGAGAACAACAATCAACTTTATATGGAAAAACAAAAACCCAGGATTGCCAAAACAATCCAATACAATAAAGGAACTTCCGGAGGCATTACCATCCCTGACTTCAAACTCTATTATAGAGCTACAGTAATGAAAACAGCTTGGTATTGGCATAAAAAGAGAGACGTTGACCAATGGAATCAAATCGAAGAACTGGCTATTAACCCACAAACCTATGAACACCTTATTTTAATAAAGGAGCTAAAATTATACAAAGGAAGAAAGAAAGCATCTTCAACAAATGGTGCTGGCATAACTGGATCTCAACCTGTAGAAGAATGAAAATAGATCCATATGTATCACCACGCACAAAACTCAAGTGCAAATGGATTAAAGACCTCAATATAAATTCGACCACACTGAACCTGACAGAAGAGAAAATGGGAAGTAGACTGCAACACATGGGCACAGGAGACCACTTCCTCTGTATAACCCCAGTTGCACAGACAATGAGAGCAACAATGAATAAATGGGACTTCCTGAAACTGAGAAGCTTCTGTAAAGCAAAGGACACTGTCATTAAGACAAAAAGGAATCCTACTGAACTGGAGAAGATCTTCACCAACCTCACATCAGACAAAGGTCTCACCTCCGAAATATATAAAGAACTCAAGAAACTAGACACTAAAATTCTAAATAACCCAATTAAAAAAATGGAGTACTGAACTGAACAGACAATTCTCAACAGAAGTTCTAATGGCCAAAAGATATTTAAGGTCATGTTCAACTTCCTTAGCAATCAGGGAAATACAAATCAAAACAACTTTGAGATACCATCTTACATCTGTCAGAATGGCTAAAATAAAAAACACCAATGATAGCCTATGCTGCAGAGGATGTGGAGTAAGGGGAATATTCATCCATTGCTGGCAGGAATGCAAACTTGTGCAACCACTTTGGGGATGTCAGCGTGGCGGTTTCTTAGGAAACTGGGAATCAACCTACCTCAGGATCCAGCAATACCACTCTTGGGAATATACCCAAGAGATGCCCAATCATACTACAAAATCATTTGTACAACTATGTTCATAGCAGCATTATTTGTAATAGCCAGAACCTGGAAACAACCTAGATGCCCCTCAATGGAAGAATGGATAAAGAAAATGGTGAATAAATACACATTAGAGTACTACTCAGCAGTAAAAAACAATGACATCTTGAATTTTACATGCAAATGGATGGAAATAGAAAACACTATCCTAAGTGAGATAACCCAGACCCAAAAAGATGAATGTGGTATGTACTCACTCATTAGTGGATTCTAGCCATAAACAAAGGGCATTGAGCCTATAGTTCACAAGCCTAGAGAAGCCAAATAGCAAGGTAAACCCAAAGAAAAAAATATACAAATCCACCTGGAAATTGGAAGCAGACAAGAATGCCGGGCAAAAGTTGGGAGCATGGGGGTGGGGGTAGGGATGGGAGTGAGGTTGAGGGAAGGGGAGAGGGGGAAAGAGAAGGCAGTAGGGAAGGATTGGGGAGTGCTTGGGGGAGTGGGAGGGCTGAGATGGAGGAAGGGTGGATATAGGAGCAGGGAAGAAGATATCTACATTAAGGGATCCATTTTATGTGAGCCAGAGACTGGCTCTAGAGGGGAACCCAGGTGTCCACGGAGATGTCCCCAGCTAGTTCCTTGGGCAGCAGAGGAGAGGGTGCCTGAACTGGCCTTGCCCCATAATCACACTGATGATTATCTCGAATATCACCATAGAATCTCTGTCTGGCGATGGATGGAGATAGAGACAGAGATCCACATCAGAGCAATGGAATGAGCTCCCAAGGTCCAGTTGAACAGCAGAAGAAGGGAGAAGATGAGCAAGGAAGTCAGGACCGCGAGGGGTTGGTCCACACACTGAGACAGTGTGCCTGATCTTATGGGAACTCACCAAATCCAGCTGGACTGGGACTGAAAGAGCCTGTGATCAAACCGGACTCTCTGAATGTGGCTGACAATGGGGGCTGACTGAGAAGCCATTCATAAAGGCACTGGGACTTGTTTCTACTGCATGTACTGGCTTTTTGGGACCCTAGTCTATTTGAATGCACACCTTCCTAGGCCTGGATCTAGGGGGAGGGCCTTGGACTTCCCACAGGGCAGGGTACCCTGCCCTCTCTTAAGGCTGGAGGGGGAGTGAGGAGAATAAGTTGGGGAGAGAGCGGGAGGGGAACGGGAGGAGGGGGGAAGTGGAAATTTTTGAATGGAAAAATAAAAAAAATAAAAAAAAACAAAAACAAAACAAAATAAACAACCCTTTTATTATTCATAATTCTGAACTGGTGTGGGATTGTCTGCTGGATACTATGGGCCAGTAGGCTGAAGATGGATGCCCCAATGGTACAGAGGAACTTTGGGTGACTGTCCAGGCAGCAAGATGTCTCTGTCAATTCTAGAGTTTTGGAAGTTGCTTACAATGCACTTCCTGTTTATTTAAGTAATATTATATCCTACTGAAGTCTTTGATGGAGTTGAAGAACAGATAGTTATAATTATAATTTTCCTTAGTTATGATAAAAGATAAAGTAGATATAAATATTGTAACCATAATTCTTGCTTGATAACTGTTTTGTTATATGTAATTTTACTATGTTAAAGTTAAAGCCTTCCTTTTAATTTAAACAGAAAAAGTGAGGTGATGTGGGAGTCCCTCTGTATGCTGTCATTACCATTAATGAATAAAGAAACTGCTTTGGCCTGTTGTAGGGCAAAACTTAGGTAGGCAGGGAAGACAGAACTGAATGCTGGGAGAAAGAAGGGTGGAACCAGATAGATGTCATGGATTCGCTGGGCACAGATTCTGGGAATTTTCCCTGGCAAGCCACTGCCATGTGGTGATGCACAGATTAATAGAAATAGGTTAAATTAAGATGTAAGAGTTAGCAAATAAGAAGCTAGACCTAATGGGCCAAGCAGTGATTTCATTAATACAGTTTCTGTGTGGTTATTTCAAGGCTAAGCTAGCTAGGCATCTGGGACAACCAAGCAGCCCCTCCTCCAACATCTGAATATATTTGTTTAACCTTGAAAACATACCTAATATGACTACAAGTTTGATTATTATCGATGACTGACTACTAATCCTCAATTCTTAATTATTCATTACATTTTTTGTTTTCTGTTTTTATTGAGCTATATCTTTTCTCCACTCCTCTCCCTTCCTCCCCACTCCTTTTCTACCCTTTCTTATGATCCCCACAATCCTAATTTACTCAGGAGATCTTGTCTTTTTCTTTTTCCCGTGTAGATTAGATCCATGTATGTTTCTCTTAGAGTCATCTTTTTTGTCTAGGTTTTCTGGGATTGTTTATGGTAGGCTGGTTTCTCTTTGTTTTATGTCTAAAAGCCACTCTTGAGTGAGTACTTACAATATTTGTCTTTCTGGGTCTGGGCTACCCCACTCAATACGATGTACTCTAGATCCATCCATGTGTCCACAAATTTCAAAATGTCATTTTTCCCCACTGTGTAGTACTCCATTGTCTAAATGTATCATATCATCCTTGCACATTTTTCACTCAAGGGGTTTCCAGGTTCTGGCTATGACAAATAATGCTGCTATAAACATAGTTGAGCACATGTCCTTGTGACATGATTAAACATCCTTTGGTTATATTCCCAAAAGTGGTAGTGCTGGGTTTTGAGGTAGATCGTTTTTTAATTTTCTGAAAAATCATCATAAGGACTTTCAAAAGTGTCTGTACCAGTTTGTACTCCCATCAACAATGGAGGAGTGTTCTCTACCCCACATCCTTTCCACCATAAGCTGTAATCAGTGTTTTTGATCTTGGCCATTTTACAGGTGTAAGATGGAATCTCAGAGTTGTTTTGATTTGGATTTCTTTGATGACTAAGGATATTGGACATTTCCTTCAATATCTTTCAGACATTTGAGAGTCATGTTTTGAGAGTTCTCTGTTTATATCTGTATCCCATTTTTATTGGATTATTAGTTCTTTTGATGACCAATTTCTTGAGTTCATTGTATATTTTGGAGATCATCACTCTGTCCAATGTGGGATTGATGAAGATTTTTTTTTCCATTCTGTAGGCTGCCATTTTGTTTTGTTGACTGTGTTCTTTGCTTTTTATAAGTTATCAGTTTCAGGAGGTCCCATTTATTAATTGTTGCTTTCAATGTCTGTGCTACTGTGGTTATATTTAGGAAGTGGTTTCCTGTGCCAATGCATTCAAGTGTACTTCCCACTTTCTCTTCGATGAGGTTCACTGTGGTTGGCTTTATGTTGAGGTCTTTGATCCATTTGGAGTTGAGTTTTGTGCATGGTGATAGATATGGATCTATTTGCATTCTTCTACATGTTATCCAGTTATGTTGGCACCATTTGTTGAAGATGCTCTTTTTTTTTTCCATTTTATACTTTTTGTTCCTTTGTCAAAAATCAGGTGTTTGTAGGTGTCTGGATTGATATCTGGGTCTTCAATTAGGTTCCTTTCATTCTCCTGTCTGTTTTTATGTCAAAACTAGGTTGTTTTCAGTACTGTAACTTTGTAGTAGAGTTTGAAGTCAGGGTTTGTGATGCCTCCAGAAATTCCTTTATTGTACAGGATTGTTTTGGCTATCCTGGATTTTTTGCTTTTCCATATGAAGTTGATTATTGTTCTTTTGAGGTCTCTGAAGAATTTTGCTGGGAATTGCATTGAATCTGTAGATTTGCTTTTTGTAAGATTGCCAGTTTTACTATGTTAATTCTCCCTACCCAAAAACATGGTAAATCTTTCCATTTTCTGGTGTCTTCTTCAATTTCTTTCTTCAAAGATTTGAAGTTCTTGTCATATAAGTCTTCTGCTTGTTTGGTTAGAATTACTCCCAGATATTTTATGTTATTTGTGTCTAGTGTGATAGGTGATGTTTCTCTGATTTCTTTCTCAGCCCATTTATCATCTGTATAAAGAAGGGCTATTGATTTATTTAAGTTAATCTTGTATCTTTCTACATTACTGAACATGTTTATGAGTTGTAGAAGTTCCTTTGTAGAATTTTTGGGTGATTTATGTAACCTATCATATTATCAGCAAATAGTAAGAGTTTTACTTCTTCTTTTCTGATTTATATCCCTGTGATCTCCTCATGTTTTCTTATTGCTATAGCTAGATCCTCAATTACTATATTGGATAGGTATGGAAAGAGTGGACAACGGTGTATTGTTCCTGATTTCATTGTGATCACTTTGAGTTTTTCTCCATTTAGTTTGATATTGGCTGTTTGCTTGCTGTATATTGCCTTTATTTTAGGTATATTTCTTGTATCCCTAATCTCTACAAGACCTTTATCATGAAGGGATGCTGTATTTTGTCAAAGCCTTTTTCAGCATCTGATGAGATGATCATGTATTTTTTTTCCAGTTTGTTTATATGGTGGATTATATTGATAGATATTCATATGTTGAACCATCCCTGCATCTCTGAGATGAAGCTTACTTGGTCATGGTGGTTGATTTTTCTAATGTGTTTTTACAGTCAGTTTGCCAGTATTTTATTGAGTATTTTTGCATCAATATCCATGAGTGAGATTGGTCTGTAATTCTCTTTCATAATAATGTCTTTGTG